>WBNQ01029144.1:1201-33232 GCA_013401375.1 Spizella passerina | reverse complement strand
GGTGACTCCTGCCCAGTAAAGAGCTCAGACAGTTTCTGAGCACTGCAACACCAGATTTGCTCCTCCTTGCTACAGAGGTTCATCTCTACTACTAGTTCTGTAACTAGGCCAATGAATAATTTCTTTTTGCCTGTTCCTAGATGAAATCTGTATCTACGGAAAGAAAACACTTGGTAAGGTTATATCTGAGAGAAATTTTCATTTATTTTAGTCAGAAAATGAAAAATCAGCTCTTCCAGCTCTTCCCCCAAACCTTCTTTTTTTTTTTTTTCTCCTCAAGAAAACCTCTGTGTATCTGTTTTCAAACTTTATCTTCATGAGAGTTGTCTATAAGAAGAAACTGGCCTGCTTATTTAAGCTCTGTCATTGTATACTAAATGAAAGCTTTTATTGTATCACGTTACATATATGGTGAGGTAGGAGTGAGAGTGTCTAAAAGAAATCCAGTATCTACATTGGTTCATTCATTGCATCACCGTATTTAGTTGCCTATTCACATGGAACAACAACGCTTTTGTATAAATCTGATGTTTAAAATCTAGTCTACTATACAATATTTATTCTACAGTCCACTTTAATTTTCCTAATGCTTTCTTTACACTTTGCAGAGCTATGAAACCATCTTTTGGAGAGGGAAGAAGGGCTAATAATGTTTGAAAAGAAATGTGTATGGGTGTCACTCACCCAGCACTGGTAGAAGTGACATGTTTAATGCCACTCCACTTTATTTGTTATTAGTGTGCCAAGGGGTCTCTTCTGTACACACTGAACTTCACAGTGTCAATGTATTTATCTAAGTGGCTTGTATGGCAGAGAATTACACAGTGGTAGGTACTGGTGTTAAAAGTGGATAGACTCTGTGTCTGTGCCTAGCTAGAAGTGATTTTGAAAGTTTCTCCTTTTTTCACTGGAAGAAAATTTACTCAAAAATAAGTCTTGACAATAATTGAAATTACTCTGTTATGTAAGGAGGGTTGCTAAATGAAAAACCACAGTGAAATAATGATGTGTTTGAAATTTTGAACTTAAAGTAAAAAGTAGTGTTGTTTACACAGCTCTCCTGCCCTCTCTGCATCTTTCCTTGCAAAGCATTTGCCTCAGACTGTCCCCAGGCCTGTCCTGCCTGCCTTTCTCTTACAAGTTTCAAGTAAAAGAATAACACCCTTTCACAGAGGGCTGCAGAGTCCAGAAGGTTAGTCAGGCAAAGACTGTCCTCAGGGACACATATTCCAGTTTTCAAAGCTATTTCCAGATTAAATGACCATCACAAGCTGCCTCTTTTCTGCAGCATTACTGAAGTTTCAGCTACCCCAATTAGCCTCATTAAATCTGCAGCAGTCTGACATCTGAGTTTCCTCGCGTAGTTTGGTATCAGAAAACTGTGCCACAAATTGACTCCCAAAGAAATCACTTTGTTTTTTTTTTTAATCAGGGCAGCCTCTTGCCTCTGGATGCTGCCTGCTACACTGCAAACCCTCTAGCTCTTCTCTGGCATTTTTTCTCTGAAAATCAGCTTTTGGCCTGCTGGAGAGTAAATCAGTGGCAGTGGGTGGAGCTGAGCCAGCAGTATTAGGCAGGATGCCTCGTGGAGGCAGAGGCATTCACCCATGAGACAAGCCCAGACTCAGCCAGCAGCACACCAAGGAACAGCTTCTCCCTCTTTGTGTTTTCTTCCTTGCCTGCTTGCTTTTACGGAGCATCTTAATGTAGTTGTAGCTACATAGATGTATTTGCACCTTAAGCACATGAATGACTTTAAGGAAGAACAAAACTAACAAATGTTTACACAAACCACAAGTCTGAGTATTCACAGAGGAAAAAAGTGTCCAAAAGAGCATTCGTATATGTTAGTGAGATGTGCATACACACATCTGTGCACAAGATTCACAAATTGGTAAATTATGTCTCTGCACAATTTCTTGTGTCTCAACATGCCAAAACATTATATGGCAGGTAAATATGCAGCATAAAACTTCATCTAGATATTAAAGGATTCTGTTAAACTAGAAAAAAAGGCTTAGCTTCCTGATAGTGCTGAGCAGAGGGGAGCAGCAGAGCTAAGGAGCAGATGCTGCTGGGGCAGAGACTGACAGCCCTGAGGTTTGCTGAAATGGGCTCCAGACCCATGAGCAGGGTGAGGGGAGTATGGCTGGGGGCAGTTCACTTCAGAACCCTGAGCACATGCAGCTTTGAGCAAATATCCAAGCAAAACACAATAGGAGAGACTCTTAGCAGTGGTTTGAACTATACCAGTAAATACTGATCTTTTAAATCACCCTTAGAAAGGCATGTTGAGGGTGGGCTTTTCAGGTGACCATCCTAAACATCTTGCACACATGTATGCATGAAAGAAGAAAATTTTAATTATATTTTTGTGGTAGTCCTGCTGTCAGAGTAATCATAAACTCTGATGTTTCTCATCAGCTGTGCTCTGTTAGAAATGAAACATCTCAGTATGACAGCAAAAAGATTTCATGAGTGCACCCGTCAGATCCTGGAAGTGAGAAAGCTGGTACAGCGGATTATAAAAGTGTTCTCACTACACAAGCATTCAGTTCCTGCTATTAAATGCATTTCACAGTGAAGGGAAACACATCATCTGGTTGTGACTAGGTGGGTGAATTAAAGCAAACCAGGGGGGTTTCCATACTCAGAGCTAGGGGCTTTAAGTAAGCCTGCAATTACTGGTACACCAACTGTCACGGCCCCTCAGAAATGGAAAAATCATTTTGCTCAGATCCTGAAATCCCAAGACTACCTGTATCCTACACAGCTCTTCATCTCTTGTTCCAAAATTAATGAAATGTAGCTTTTCTCCCCACATTTCTTTAAAAAAGCGTTCAAAGCTAAGAATTTTGTGTTATATTTTGAGTCCCTAAAAAAGCTAACAATTGGGCTGTCACTGCATTGAAAAGGGCAGAAGACAGATGAGAGGTGTGTCCTTTCCTCTGCCTCCTTGGGCAGAGTGAAGACCCAAAGGCAGGAGTATGTGACAGGCCAGAGGTGAACTTCAGCCACCACTCTCCCAGCCCAGGGAGATCCACACAACACCAGCAGAAAGATGGTAAAATGGTTGAAAAACCCTTCCCAGTATACATTTATTTATGACATTAGGGAAAAAAAATAAAGTATTAACTCAAATTTTTATTGTTCCATCTCCTTTTTGGAAGTTTCAAGAAAAAAAATTCAGTAGTTTGCAATCCACAAAATAGTAAGTTTGAAGTTGTTTTATGAAGGAAAAGGATAATCCTTGATTATTAGTGGGGGGAGGGGAGAAGTATGGATAATTCCTTGATTAAAACGGTCAAGAGACAATATTTTAAATCTGAAGTATCCAAGAAAATGCTTATAGCTTATTTCCAGCTACAGAGCTGTTAGCAAAGCCTGACACAAGTCAGTGTAAAGCAAAGCAACAATAGCTCAGAAGTGTTTTCTTCATAGTCTCTGGCTAATGAGAATGTTATGTTTCAAAAACTCTGTTTCAGAAACAACTTTTTTGATATTCAGATTCTACTCTGAAAGCATAAATTATGTCAAGGAAAAATTACTCCTGATGATAATTTTACTGAGATCAACAGAAGTATGTCCTAAAAAAAATCTACTTAGACCAAATAAAGTTGGAAAAATAGACTCCAAATTAAGTTTTTTCCTTCCTGATAATATTTGGAACAGTATTACACACACCTCTTTTTTTTCCTTGAGGTATGAAATTTAGTCATAAATGAATTACTGGGCCCAAGAATCTATTCTTAGTCTAATGTCATTTTCCTTACCATCCTGTTACAATGTTTTTGAAGTTAGCTTGCCCCATAAAAATTGATTTCTTAAAACATAAAGAAAATCTTTTAAAATCTCCTTTTTTGTGGAATATTTTTAAACAGAAGGAAGCATTTCCTGTGCCCACGATATTAAGCTTTTATTTCTTATTTTTTGTCTGTAGATTTTAATTTAAAGCATGCACTGGTATTTTTCTTGGCTCACTCTGCTAGACCCAACTGTAACATCATTTTCCAAAATGCCCACATAGTGAAATTAACTCAGCCATAAAAGATTTAATTTAAGTAAAGTTGATCTTAACATCAGATTTAAGGGTTTTGTTTAAATTTATAAACACAAGGAAATTCCAGGCACTGTAAATTAAAGATTAAAAAAGGTCATTCATTCTTTAATTGAGAAATATTATAGTAATATCTGCCTATTTATTTATTCCTTCAATTCCTAGCTCTGAATTTTCTTCCTTACTCTCAGACAAGCAGTCACTGTGTTGTCAAAGACATTTTTGTGTGAATTAATAATTTTTTGTGATTTTTTTTTAAGGAAAAACCAGTATTTGAAATCAAGAAATCCTGAAAGTTTCCTGATATACTTTAGTAAGCAAGCAGCAATTGCAATCTGCCACTGCCAGAGTGCTTTAACAATGAATTTACTGACAAGGCAGTAACAAATCATAAATTATGAACCCCCCTAAGGAGGGCATTTCCTTGGCAGTCCTGGCTGGGAGAGGACTTGCAGAACCAGGTTCCCGGGTGCGTGCAGTCTCTTGTGTCCAGGCTTTCCTGGGAGGTTTCAGTTCACAAATCATTTGTGTATAGGCTGCAAAGCCTCCCAGGGAGCTACTGCAATCTCATGGCTCAACACAGACCAGCAGGGGCTCTGTCTGAAGTAAAGAGTTGCAGAGAAAATGAGGGACTGTTTTTACTTACCCAGATAGATAGATAGATAGATAGATAGATAGATAGATAGATGGATGATAGAGTGTGATTCCTCAAGGCTCCTGGATAACCTGCATATTGGCTCATTTTAAAAGCTAGCTGGAAATATTCACTTCCTGCACGCACATTGAAAATTAAATCTCATAACATATGCATGCTATGTGCTTCATACATCAAAACACAAACACAGACAGTTTGGCAGAAAGAAAAGTAGTGTTAATGAAGCAGTTAGATCTATAATAAAGAATTTCTTTGAAACGGTATTGTCATTCCAGGTTTTATTCTGGGAAAATGTTGCAGGCTTTGAAATCACAGGTCTGGTGAATCTGTAATGGCAAGGCTGACAGACACATTAGCAACTCCTTGTGCAGAAACCATGGTGATGGTCACCTTACCCGTATGAATAAGTAAATAAGCTATATTGCAGTAGTAATACCTGGACTTCCAAAATATATGGGTGGCGTGGAATAACTGGCTAATCAGTATTTTGGAAAAGAAAGGATTTTTTAATAGGTATGTGTTTATGACAAATCAGAAGCCTTGATACTTTAAAGGTTTTGAAGATTTGAGGGATAGAAAACTAAGTGGAACAAAAGTAATGATGTTAATGGCTATAATAATAAAAAATAAAGAAAATAACAAATGAGTCAATCAGCTTCCTTTTGCTGAGGAACGTAATAGTCAGTGCTTACACTAAAGAAACTTAACCTAAGAGTGTATTATGGGCCAATTCTTCTAAAAAAGCCCTTTTACTACAAGGTCATTAAAAAAAAATATATAAGTTAACCAGTTCATGGCAATTTCTTTAGCTTTCTCTCAGAATAGGGAGTGAAATTTCAGTTGCAAGCTAGAAAATAATCCTGGCACATAGGAGGCTATAATGGTTGCTAATTTTTTATACCTATTTGGTTTGATTTTCTGGCATTGAACCTTTTTCATCCGTGACCTTAGCAAAGCTGGTGTTCTGTCTCAGGCAGAACAGAGTATGGCAACCTGAAACCTGGGTGCCTTTGCTGAAGTGTGTATGAGCAGCACATCACACCACGATTGCAAGGCAGTGGGGGAGAGGGAGTAGAGAGGATTAAACCCCCAGGAGGGATTCCCCACAAGAGGCGCGCCTGTCTTGCTGTGCAGGCCCGGCAGAGTGCTCCGAGCACGGCCGAGCATTGCAAGGCAGTGGGGGAGAGGGAGTAGAGAGGATTAAACCCCCAGGAGGGATTCCCCACAAGAGGCTCGCCTGTCTTTCTGTGCAGGCCCGGCTGCGAGCACGGCCGAGCATCGCTGCAGCCGCGCCCGGCGCTGGCACAGGGGAGCCGGGGATCGGCCGCACTGCCGGGGTGCCCGGCCGCATTCCCAGCCTCCCTGCGATGCTCCATGACAACAAGGTGAGACGGCAGAGGTTACCCGAACAGCTGCTTCCTAAGCCAGAAATTCCAGGCATTGAAAACCATCTGTCTATACATTCACAAATGTATATAAGGGCAATCTATCAGGCTGCGGCACTGCAGCTGCCACTCCATCAGGCCTGCTTCCTTTCTCCAGGCTGAACAATAAGAGCTAGTTCTTCACTTTGTGTCACACAGAATGGCTGATTTGATTAAGTCCCCAACTCTCATTATGCTAGGTAGGGGTGTAGAATTTCAATGATAATCCATAATGCATGACCAGTTTGTCGCCATGGTAACATAAATTCAAGGTTACTAGCTCAGACGCATAATTGGGTGTGCATTGAGTGCTGAAGAAGGGCTGTTAAAATTCTTGTCATAGAAGAGTAGCATCCATCATACTGTCTGAAATTGCAAAGTACTCATAATCAGAAAGAAAAATCCTTGGAGAAAAATGTTAATAAAATAATGATTACATCTAATATAGTTGTTTAAGTTTAAAAAACCAAAGCGGTTAAAGTATTTTAGCTAATAAGAATGGAAAAGGCAACTCATTAGCTGCAGAAGACTTCGTTTGAACATTCCCCACCCCCCAATATTTGCATTGTAAGATGGACCCAAAGCAGTTCAGCTCTGAAACTGACTGATTAGCTCAGAGTCTAATCCATATGATACAGTAAAAGATGACGCTTCGCACGCGGACGGCACAGCCTTATAGGCATCGTTTGTCCAGTTTGATCTTTTGAGGGTAAACATATCTTCAAAATTAGCTGCACTAAGGATGAGAGGACTCTTGCATGCTGATTTTTAAAATTTTTTAGATGTTGCCCTGAATTATTGCACTATACAGCAGCCATTTTAACTATCCAAGATGAAATAGGTAAGGTCAAATCGAACAGATGGAAACAAGACATTTAAAATCAGAGAAAAACTCTAGCATGTATATAGTAGGTAGTGATCTTACTCCAGCAGATGGATGGAATAGATGACCTAGAAAGGCTTTTTTTTCTCTCTCTCTGTCTCATTTCTATGCATTTGTGACTGCAACATACCTGAAACCTGGCATTCAGTATATTAATGTAGTGTGGGGAGGGGATTGGGTTTTCTTTTCTTAAAATATTCTTGTGTACATCTCTCCTGTATTCCTATAATATTAGCAAGATTGATGTGATGTTTGCATTACTTATTCCTCAACAAACCTTATTTTGATGACCATCTTTGATAGCAAGGAAGAATAGGCAAATCAGATTTTACATGAGCACTTCCAATATGTCAGGGGCTTAAACCTAGCATGTCACTACAGGAAGAAAGATCATTACTAAATGAATATTTTCCTCAGCTCCAACCCCATTTCCCTTGATATTGTCTGACTTGTATGTATGAGTTTTATAGCCTTGGAAAATTCTAGCTGAGATGCTTCAGCACATGGTTTTATTTATTAGGATTTCTAGTAGAATCTGACATTATTTCAATGTATGTTTCTGTAACAATTTTAGAAGAGTTTTTTCAAAGGAATAAAACCTCAGTTTATGCCTTTTGAATCAAATCTGTCCCTTGTTTCTGGGACTGGGCTTTTATCTAATTCTGTTGGAGATGCTTATGATTTCTTGGGTGAACTGCTTAAAAATAACAATAGAAAATTCCCATTTCATGGAACTGGAAAGGTTCAGTAAGGAAAAGGTTATTCTACCATGTGTTCTCTGCAAAGATTAAACTAATCTATTTGGGCTTTCCTGATTTCAGATTGTGCTGTTTTCTAATCTACTCTGCATTTACATTTTGAAAACATAAATTGTAGGCAACATAACATAAACATAATTCAGACTGTTAAACTACAGTGAATTTTAAAAGAATTGTGAAGTATGTTTGGTATTGGCTACTTTTTATACTTTTCATGTTTATTTCCTAGAAGATTATATTTTGAGAACTGGAAATTTTCATTACAAATTGCATTATTTTTATAAGGTTAGAAAATATGCGTGCTAACCTGTAATTTTTAAAAATTAATTTTTGCAGTGAACCATGAAGCTCCTTTTCCAAACAAGTGAGTCCAACTCATGCTCTCTTGTCACCATTTTTAAATTGTTCAGATCTGCAACTAATTTCCATTACAGAAAAATGTGCTGGATCATAAGCCTATATGAGCCTCGTAGGCTGTAGGATTTTTCACATGAGTGAGAAACGGCAAGATCAGATGCTACAGTAATGGAAGATGTGGTTGTATCATACTGAATTTATTTTTCTCTGTTTGTAAGACCTGGTTTTGTATGTAAAAACATACATTACTGTTCAATATCAAGATAGGACTGTGTGTTCAATGTTGTGTTTTATTTCAACACAGCCTGGCTCAATATGAAGCTTACAAATATCGCATCTGGAGGTGTATTCTCTTCTTGATGTGCACATGTAATTCCAATTAACATTAAGAATGTTAATGAGAATATGCCCCTCTAGGGGCTGGGGAGGGGGAGGTGAGGGAGCAGGTTTGTAGTTCTGATTTAAATAACAAGTGACTTTTGTGGAGAATACCAGCATGTGGTCTCATGCACTTATATTGTGGAAATGCAGTGGCTCTGAATGAGAGTGCAGGATTTAAACATTGATGCTCAGTGATGCTTAGCCAAGTGAACCCGTTGTTGGGGGCAAATATTAAATCCCAATGTGCCTTCTCCAGGAAGGAATATTTGTAAAAATGCTTACTTCTGTATTTGTCCACAGGCATAAAAGACTCCACTGCGAGAGACTGGGCTGTGGTTTTGTGATTTAATTTTTTTTTAAAGACTAGCTTAGTTTGAAGAAAAGAACCATTTAATTACTTCTTGTTTCTCAAGAACACAGAATGTATAGGAGAGCTTTCAAAGCCTTAAGCAGCAATGTGCTCCTATGCTTTGATTAATGTACGTGCTGTTCTTTTAGTGTTACAAGAAGGAAGTGCATTTAATATCAGATTTCCAAATAACAACAATATCTATATTAAAATGGCTATTAAATCAGTCTTTTCTTTGAAAGCGTGATGTCACTGATGATATTTTGAGGAATCCTGTGTAAGCAAAGAGTAAGAATAACTGTAGCACTTCCATTTCTGAAAGAGGACAATAAGAGAGTGTGGAGTGGTTTTAAGGCAGGAAGGTATGCAATACATATCTTATAATTGCAAGAAAATGTCCTTAATAGATTAAATGGAATTATCATTTCATTTTAATAGATTAAAACAGAGACAGTGTTTATGTGTAGAATATATTTCCTATGTTTTTTTCACCAGAGGAGAGGACAAAACCATAGTACCACAAACATGTTGTATAACGTGCAAAGAAGAAAAAATGTTAAACATGTTAAGAAGGAAAATAGAAATAAGAAAGACAAAATTTTTACTGTCCTAAGAAATTATTTCTCTTTTTCTTTCTGATAATGATAATTGCAAGACATAAAAATGACCAAGAAACAAAAAATATTGCTGTTTAATGTGCCCTCTAACTCTTTTGTTATCAGTGACAGAAAAAAATATTCCAAACAACATAATTTATCTATTTTGTTAATTCTTGCTGCATAAACTTTCTGTATGCCTGTTCAATTTACACACAGAGAAGTGCTGTTCATTTCATTGATCTGACACGTCACATTTCATTGTGTTGATTTCAGTGCAAGTGCTATTGCAGGATGGGCAACGTGCAGCCAGCAGGATACATTAAAAATGTAAAGTGAAAATGTGTGTTCTGTAGATGTCTTTTACTGTGACATTTTTTAGGTCAAGCAGTTGAAAAGTTGTTATTTGAATATTTGTCTAGTACATTTTATGTGTTGAGTTTAGTATTTGTAAAATTTATGTTTTGAAAGTACACAGTGGTATGTTAGAAATTATGAAATACCATGTACCCTCATTTTTTAACTTGTTCAGGGCCTGATCATATAGACCTCGTTACACAGGTAACTCAAGCCTTTTAACAAGACTATTAAAAACAACAAGAATTGTCCTTGTGTTTAGGAAGTAATTATCTAAGGCTTAGATTTGTCCTTCTTCCACATCCTTCAATAGTCCTGTGTGAAATTTTGGGGATTTTATGAAAAAATGATTTTGCACAGACTGGTGTCAATGCTTACTCAGTCCCATCTCTCAGTGTGAAAAGACTACACATATTCATGAATTGTGGGAATTGTAAGAAAGCATGATAGGAAAACCAGAACTATTACTAGCACTTGTAGGTGAGTGAAGAAAGTTAGAACAAATTTTTAATTGGAGATTTCCACCCCCCCATTAATTAATTTCTTCAGGTTTGAAAAAGAGGAGAGTGTTCAGCTGCAATACCTCCATGTATTTATTTCATTCCTCACTTTGAAGAAAAAAATCAGTCATCAAATCAGAATAAAGACATCAAAAGCAAATTAAACAGATTAAAAGAGGTATAACACGTGGACAACATGGTGACCAAACCATCAAGTCTAAGAGCTGATTAAATGTTTATCCACCCTACATTGAGAGGGCACACACTTGAGCAGCAAGAACCAGGGAACAGGCTGCTCTGAGTTCTCTTGCTGCAAATCCAAGGAAATTTCATTAGACTCTGTAGAGTAATTACAGAAAAGATCAGAATTTGTCTGTCTGGTTCTATCAGTCACATTAACTTGATTTCATTAGACATTAAGATTACTAATACCATATCTTCCAGAAAACCAGAAACATTCTCAGAAAAGCATCACTTGTGAGAAGATGTGTTTAAAATATCAAGACAAATGATGAGTTTTCTCTAAAATTTTGAGCAGTTCTTTCTTTGAGTGCCAGTTTCTGATAATACACACATATATTAGCTTTTCACCACAATACAAAGGCTAAAAAATATTAAAATATTAGGGAAGTAAATATGGAAACATACAAAATAGTAAACTAGCATTCCCTTTAATTAAAAAACAAAACCCTGAAGAAAACAGATTTTTTTTATGAATCAGCTGCAGTCAGAATTCACAAAAAAATCCCAAAAGGAAAATATTGTGGCACATTTACAACTTGCATGGCCTCTTGGGCTGTATGTGAGAAAACAGACCCATAGATGTGATGGTGCTTGTGCTGTGGCTCACCTCACACCTGACTGTTGGGACATCGCTTCTCTGGAGCCATGTCAATGTTTCACAACGCTCTCTAATGAAGAAGAAACTGCTGAATGAGAAAAGTACCTGACAAGGATGAAATTCTCTGACCTGTGGTGTGCAGAAGGTCATGTTGGCTGGTCATAATCTATCAAAACAGTAAATGTAATACACATTCTTTAGGCGTTTCAAGGATCAGTGGCAATGTGATTTCCAAAAATTTACAGTGGTACCTTGTGTGCTGAGAAATGATCACAACCTCTCATAATATTGAACTTGTCTTGAGGTGACTGAAATGGGTCAGTAAGTTAAATACTATACCCAGAGAAGCTATGGGAAAAAGGGAAAAAAAAGAGAATAATTGATTCTGCTCTTAAAGGCAGCACTAGTATCCTATCTTTGTTCTTTGGATGGTCAGGAAGAGAGGAAAGCATCTTCTTGTTTTGATTAAACCTTCTCAAAGTATGTTCTAAGTTTAAAATCAGTGAGGTATTCACCAGTGTTGCTAATGGCATTGAAATACCCCTGTTTGATCCCCTCTGTGGTCCTTTGCTGCTGCTAGTGGTGGCATTCACAGAAAAAAAGCTGCACCTAAAATAGATTTCCTATCAAAACTGCTTCCCTATCAGTTCAACAGCTCCAGTTAAGAATGTGATTTATTTTTAAACATTACACACAGGCCATTTGAATCTTTGCTATGGGTAGAACCATACCATTTTATACATGTTAATACCAATATAGCCTGTTCATTTCCCTGTCTGCACTGGAATCAACTATCCTGGCATAATCACTTTATATCAGTGTAGCTGGGCTTGAAAAGGGGAAGATGGGAAGTGACTTGCAGTTTACTACTTTAAATGAACCTGAATATTTAAAGCAATACAAACTCTATGTTTAGACAGGGCTTCAGGCCTTGGAGAATTATGAATATGAGTCATTGACTGTCTTTTGCACAAATTGTTCCAAGAACAAACCCCAGTCCTTGCCCAAACCCCTAATTAATGAAAACCAGCTAACCCTGATTATCATGTAGGGCACAGTAAGAGTGTTGAAGGGATTCTGCTCAGATTTTAGCTGATGTGATTGAGCACCTATAACCTTGTTTTCCCCTTGCTGAGCTCAAGCAAAGGTGTTTCATCATAATGGGAATTATTCCCAAGTCAATTTTCACAGGTTTTTGCTCTGTCTCCTTTCAATCCATATGATCACAGTTAGCTTTAACAATGAGGAAGAAAAGAGACTTTGGTTTACTGTAAGTACATTTTTTATCTTCTGATTCAGAAGTGACTGAAAATGTTTTACCCTGCCTTTACAAAAATCAAGTGCTGTTCTACAGAGAACATGCAGGGAGATGTTAGATTGGAGAGACAGACGATTTAAAAGTTCTGCACATAACAGAATGCAATTAAAATGAAATAAAAATAATAACACCACAGCATTTAAATAACAATACATATCCCAAAGCACTTCACAAGTAGGTCAATATCATGATAAGCATTTGATTGCTGCTTTCTTTAGTGGGAATTGTTTAAGAATGAAAAATATTTAGCCCCCTCTCCCTCTCTTTGTGGCAGTCCCACAAAGGCGACAGTTTCTATAGAACATCCTGCTGCTGAACACCCAGGCAGGAAAAGCCTAGCCAATGCTGAATTGCATCTCCAGGTGCACAGAAATGTGTTATTTTCAGTTTGGTTTATATTAGCTTTTAGGGTATTTTTAATAATTTAACCACTGGAAACCAAAATAAAATGCAGATTGGTTATCAGCACGCAGCTTATTTTTATCATTAAGTCGTTTGAAGATCTAGATGCAGCATTCATGTGTCCTTGAAGCTGCAAGATGTGGGGATGGGAGGGGTGGGTATGTGCACTCTGCAGGACTGAAGCATTAATCTAAGAAATCATACAGGGAAAAGAAAGCCAGTTTTTCATACTGCCATCAGTATTCCTATCCTACCAAGAGCTTTCATTAGATGATATTTAACTTAGATAATTACCTTTCTAGCTGACATTATCCATAGGAAATCACAATTTCACTATGCCAAAAAGAAGCTAAATGGCTAACTCTATGGCACTTCATACCTTTCAACTGATTTTTCAAATGATAATTTAAGGCAAAATACTCTCCCCAGTCTCCATACAAGTGTGTTTCTGTGTGGATGAAATCCTTCTTTTGTTTTCATTTGATTCTCCTGGAAATGGATAAAATTATATCCTTGAACAAGCTGTTGAACAGCAAATCTTTTACTTTTATGCATTCCCTAGGTCTCAAATGGATTAAATTCATAGAATACATCTTCACCTTGGAGTTACATACTATGAAGTATTTGTTTCACTCATATCCCTCTGAAAAGAAAATTCCCTAGCTGGGTCCAACTTGTGCAGGTATTCCACTCTGACCTCCAGATACTGCAATGTATGGCAGTGTGGGCACCACAGCCCTTCTCCTCTGCCAACCTCTTCCTCAGAATTTGGGCTCCACTACCTCCATTTTGATATATCATATCCTCTGGTTTTTTTCCAGTTCAGCCCTGTTTGTCCTCCCCTTCAGCACTTCAGCTCCAAGGTTCTCAAGCACAGAATATAATTCCTAGGTGTTCTCAGAACATAAAAAAGCAAGCTTTGTCTTTAGGAAGACTGGCATCAGCACAGTGTGTAGCTGCTCTGTCCCTTGCNGTGTGTTTCTGTGTGGATGAAATCCTTCTTTTGTTTTCATTTGATTCTCCTGAAAATGGATAAAATTATATCCTTGAACAAGCTGTTGAACAGCAAATCTTTTACTTTTATGCATTCCCTAGGTCTCAAATGGATTAAATTC
This sequence comes from Spizella passerina, assembly GCA_013401375.1. Lineage (NCBI taxonomy): Eukaryota > Metazoa > Chordata > Aves > Passeriformes > Passerellidae > Spizella > Spizella passerina. The sequence goes on along the minus strand of WBNQ01029144.1, from coordinate 19,239 downwards.
ATGGAACACATCTTCACCTTGGAGTTACATACTATGAAGTATTTGTTTCACTCATATACCTCTGAAAAGAAAATTCCTTAGCTGGGTCCGACTCCTCCTGCTCTGCTCAAGGACCGGAACACTTTTGGGGGTGCAGGTATTCCACTCTGACCTCCAGATACTGCAATGTATGGCAGTGTGGGCACCACAGCCCTTCTCCTCTGCCAACCTCTTCCTCAGAATTTGGGCTCCACTACCTCCATTTTGATATATCATATCCTCTGGTTTTTTTCCAGTTCAGCCCTGTTTGTCCTCCCCTTCAGCACTTCAGCTCCAAGGTTCTCAAGCACAGAATATAATTCCTAGGTGTTCTCAGAACATAAAAAAGCAAGCTTTGTCTTTAGGAAGACTGGCATCAGCACAGTGTGTAGCTGCTCTGTCCCTTGCAAGCTCTTTGGGGCAGGAATAATAACAGTTGCATACCCAATGAGGAACTCTTGTCCATTGCAGAACATCAAAATTCTAAAAGTAAAGAAGTAAAAACATGTTTTGTACTTGTGTGTTCCTGTGGCTAAGCATAGAACACACAGCCATTGGATTTCCAAATGTTTCTTTTCTGCTCTAACATTTGTTATCCCACAAGTATCATCCCATAACCTTCATAACTATATCCCATGTATAGACCAGACTAAGTGTGTCTCTCTTCTTTCCTGCTCATTACTATGCTGCTTGGGTCTAGGGCATGTTTTAGTGCCACCAGCAAGGAATATTTGACTTTTCTTCAGGTTTGAGCAGAAGGTCTCCAAGGGAACTATTGGTTTGATATGTAGGAAACATATGTGGGTTAGTTTGGTGTACATCTGATGTGCTTGTTATTAAAGCAGTGTTTATGCAACAACAACTGGAATAATCCAGGATTAAGAGCCCAAGCTGTAAACTTTCCTCCATTTGTCCTTTTCCCTTTACATCATCCACTGCCTATCTCAATTTTAAAAACATACTGTTCAAAAACAATATAAACAGTATAAACAGTATAAAGGAGAAAATCTGACTTATACCTGCTTTTAGCCATAAAAATGCACAAGGAATTTTTAAAACCATAAAAGCGATGAAGATATGCCCCAAGAAATCTAAAATTGGATAAGCAGATATATTCAGTGAAAGAACAGTATAACAGGCACTTACCAGATTAAAACCTGTATACCATTTACTTTCAATTGCATGTCTTGATGTGAAAAGAGTATTGAACCAGCTGACATTTAGAGGCCTCTTCCAGTTCAGGTTTTCTATGATTCTATAATTGGACTAAAAAAATGAAGTGGCAGGGCTTATTTTGGGATGAATTTCCAAGAAGAACAAAAATCATAGTTTTAATCTCCAGGGGTGTGTTTTACATCATTCAGTTTAACATACTTAGAAGTAGTTTCCTTGCCCAAGCTGGTGTTCCATAGGCCATTAGAAAGGAAGAAACATCTCCAGAACTACTTTTTGTCACCTTAGATACCTAATATGACCTGAAACAAGCACCTGTTTCTCTCCACTAGCAATACAAGAACTGCATGCAACCAATTTTCTCATGCTGAAGCCAAGAAAAAGGAATCTTACCTTATCAGAATTACCTATTTTGCACAAAAATATACCCTTCAGGGAATTATATTTTCCTGGTGATAGTTTCTTACCTTCAAGCTGACCGTATCTTCATCCAAAATTTGAAAGGAACAAATCAAACATTTGAATTGAGTTGTAGTGGAGACATTCTAGCAAGACATGAAGCCAGCCAACTATCAAAAATGACAAACCATATTCATCTGTGTTAACTTTTTTCACTGACAAAACTGGAGGGGAGAAAAATAGGTAAAAAAAACTTGGGAGTTACAAGCCCCAAAGCCTCTTTGTGAAATGGAAATGCTATTTCATATTACAAGTCAATAACACTGCATTGTTGACAGATCTCTCCCTGTCAAGCGCCTACTTGCATTTATCATGTTTTACAAATGCTGATCAAACCATGGAAGATCATATTGGGACTTAGTGCACAAGGTTCCCATTAATAGCAGGGAATTAACAATGTGATAAAGCATTACAAAACTGCTGAAATCAACCTGTGACCTGAGTGCACTCTGGGTTCAATTAGAACATTAAATTCTTCATGCACTTAATAGCCACATGCTATTAATAACAACAAGAAATCACATCTGAAGAAACTGTTTGATAAAGAGGTTTATTTGGCAGTAGCATGTAGGGAAATCATCATTGAAGTCTTCTACATACACTTGAAGGGCACAGGATAGCTCTGAGCCAGAAAATAGCTCTCTATTCTATATTTGTAATATTGAACATTACAAAGTCTGGCCCAGCAACTACTTTCTCACTCCAGCAACTGTCATATCAAAAATGCACTCAAGGTCTTTAGTTTTAGTACTTTAAACAACTGTCATTGATTTTATTTTTCTCAAGCACAGAACCACAGAATCTCTAAGGTTGGAAAAGACCTTCTAGATCATCAAGTCCAACCTTTGACCTAACCCTGCCCTGCCAACTAAACCCATGCTAAGCAGTGCACTCACTGAATCATCGAGTAGTTCAGACTGGAAGGACCCATGGAGGTTGTCTAGCAGGGTCTGTTGGGGCAGCTGGCTCAGGACCATGTCCAGTCTCATTTTGAGTGATTCCAAGAATGGAAACACCACATCTCTGGGCAACTTGGTTTTGTGCTCAGAAGGATTACAATCAAATAAAACAATAAAATGCTAATTTCTGCTTCAGATAGAAATTCATCCATCCCAACTTGAATTTCAGTTTGAATCATGAAGTGTAAAAGACACCTGACATGTCTTCCCTGAGGCTGAAACTCACTTTACAACTCATTTATTCAGGGTAATCAGTCAATAGATTTGCAGAAACGATGTGTTGATTTCCCCACTTTTTAATTTAGTAATTTCTGTTAGCTGCCAAAATTAATTAAATAAGGCATAGCTCTGAGAGCTTACATACTAATCAGAAATAGCAGGTGCTTTCTCTCAANGCGGAGAGTGACGAGAGAAGGAAGAGCCGGACCCTCTCTGGGGTCAGTCAGGCTTTAATGGTGGAAGCTGCCAGGGAGGAACCCCGACGACAACCCAAGAAGAGAACCAGGGAGTGACCAGGAATAACGGGAGCAACAAGGTTATAGGGGGGGGAGGAATCCCAAGGAGGGGTTTACAAAGGACCAATCCAAGGAGGTAAGGGAGTGAACTCAGGGTAACAGACAGTCAATCGAAACCATTAGATACGTTGTACAGGAGGGGCCCCGGTACCACAGCCAATCATGATTCCCATGGTGAAGAACTCTCTGGAAAGATGGGGGTGATGGGGAGTGATTGACTGGGCCCAGGGAGGGAGGAGTAATCTCCATACAAGGAGACTGGGGGAGGAGAACTTATATAGCTGAGGGGATTGACACACTGTAGGGCGGGAGTAACCATGGGAACCACATAGCTGACATACCAAAGGCGAGAAGAACAGTTGAGGGCAGAACCATAATGCAAAATGGAGGGACAACCCGACAAACTAACATAACACACTACAACAACTACAACAACTACAGCTCCATACAAGGAGACTGGGGAGGAGAACTTATATAACTGAGGGGACTGACACACTGTAGGGCGGGAGTAACCATGGGAACCACACAACTGACATACCAAAGGCGGGAAGAACCGTTGAGGGCAGAACCATAATGCAAAATGGGAGGGCAACCGGACAAACTAACATAACACACTACAACAACACGTGTTGCTTGGGGAATACCATGTTGTCTGAGAGACTGGACAGCACCAGCAGAAGAGAGAGAGGAAGCCCTCACCAGATCTTGGGAGTTGCATCAGGCCCTGATGGGCACCTGGCAGGCCAAGGGGACCTTGAGCCAGCAGATCCCCACATGTACACGATGGAGCAGCACCAGCTGCAAACACCTCCCTTCAGCCCACCCCGCATGACAGAAGGCTGTGCCTCTCCTCCAAGGCCGCCCGGAATTCTGGGGATCCCCAAGCTTCTGTCGATTGGAAACAAACAGAGATTCATAAGTTTTGTGGATTGTGATCCCATATTTATTTGGTTGGGGGCTTTTTCCAGCTGAAGCTGTTTAAATGAATTCATGCCAAGTGATGATTAAGTAATTTCCAGCTGAAGTTTCAAATAATTCACTGTTTCCTAAAAAAAGCCAACAAAGAACCCAAACCAAACCAAAAACAATCAAACAAAATCAAAAAACAAACAAACAAACCCCCCTAAAGAACAAAGAAACCAACCCAAGACATACCAATTAAAAGTCTGGCTCTAGTTAAAGTTTCTAGCACCAAGTAGAGCTCACTGAGATAATTTTAATCTTTTCTACTTTCTTCCAAACACTTTGGATAAACTCTCTAAATTTTTAAGATATAAAAATAAATTTATTCAGAATGCTGAAATATGCAACTCGCTTTAAAATTGCCTGCATTAGCAAAAGTGTTTGGCCTCCACATAATACTCATATCATCTGAAAACTTCTTGTTTTGGGGTTTTTTAGCTTGTTTTTTTCATTTTTTTTCTGAATCGACAGACTTATCTGTGAAGTATATAATTTAATAATAATCACCAATAATGAACTAGATCTGTAATTTAAGGACTGGTATATGAGTACCAAACTGGCAAGTTGTTGAGTTGATTCTCTTTGAATTATGTTAATATAATGAGGAAAGTGAATTTAGCTTGTACAATGGCAGACTTCCCACTGGTATCAGTGAAACCAAATTTTTCACTGAAATCTACTCCTTATAGACAAGTGTTCCATTTGTGTATCTATTCATAGTGGTGACAATGTTTCAGTACTTTTGAGATGCAGGTAAATATTATTCAGGATTTTCAGAGCTTGTTAAAACTGTCCTGGGTCATGAGTCCACAGCAGAACCAGCAAAAGATTTCCAAAAAACTGAATTCCATATTCTCTCATTAAAAGGAAATATGAACTCTTACATGTCAGCAATGTTGCCTTTGATTTATTAAGCCTTGCTGCCCACCCTTCTTTTTTTTTTTTTTCTCCTTTTTTCCCTTTTTTTTTTTTTAACAAGGGCATTTTTCCTCCCAGTTTCATGGAACATTTCCTTACCAGGTACCACACTGAGGTAGGCTGGAATTGATGAGATTTAGGCTCCTCCTGAGAAGCCCCAGTAATTTTTGAGACAAAAATACAAGTGTACATCACCACTGGAATTTAAAGGCATATGTGCATATACTTAGAAATTTGACCTATTTGGAAAGGCAGCTTCTCTGAGTGTGATGGGGTGGGTGTACCTATGTGTTAGAGTGAGAAGCACAGCAAAGCTATGAGAAGGAAAGATTCAGACAAACTTGGACCAGGAAAAGCTATGACTGAAACAGAGAAGGGGAGAGAGTTTCTTCTTCAGATGGCAGAAAGGACATCCTGTGCTGCTGCCAGGGAGACAGGATTTTGCACTCCTTGTGACCACTCCTTGTGAGAAAATACTAGGGCAGCAAAAAGGACCTGGGATCTTTGCTAATAAAGTTTTAAAGCATAAAACTATCCTCAGAACCAAGACTGTTCCTCCCTTGCAAAATAAATTTTGAAATCACATTTAACATCAACCAATTCAATAAAAGTGTTTGCAACATTCAAATATCTTATTTTTACAATCATGCTCCATTGCAAAACTTACTACAAGTCAACTAGGTTTTGTTTTGCTTTTCAAAATGTCATCACTGCTACAATCATTATATCTTTAAAAATATTAATTTTAATCCCTACACCACCTGATAAATGCCCAAATAAAAGGACCTTACTAAACATGAAGTATATCTTCATATGGCTTAACTGATATTTATTCTGTTTCTACAACTAAATTCCAAAATTACATTTTTTCACATTTACCCACTGGAGTCTCAGTTCCTGCTTCACATCAGAAATAATTGTCATCGCTTTTTGCTGTAGCTGGGGAAAACAAGAGGGTTCTTTGTATATCTTTTTATTACATTGTCAATATAGTAATACAAGTTATATGAACAAACCTAAAGAGACAAAGAGCTATTTGTTATTATCCAGAGGTGAAAGCACAAATCTTAAGAAAAATCCAGTAGGGATCGCAGCTGAACAAAAGGTCTAAGCAAGGCAGGCTTCGACACCTGATTATATGCAAACCCAGCAGCGCAGCCGTGCAGGGATTCCCTTCTTGTGTTTGCAGACAAGGATTGAATGAGAAATGGTGAGATAACAAGGAAGCGTGCAAGCTTAATGATATGCCTATTTTTTTCTATCAGTTGCTAATCTGTAGCTCTGGTGATGATTACTATTTCATCTCCAGAGAGATGCTATTCAGAAACATCAAAATGACATACAATTGAACGCCTTATGTTTCTGTAAGTATAGGGCCAGATTGCCAAGGCTGTCAGCCCCAGAAGGGAGAAAGTCTCCCTATTTCTCGCCGCTCTTTTCCCCGCCCCGAGCGATGCCTTGCAGCCAGTGGCGGGAGGAGGCTGAGCCCAGCCCGCTCACCTGATGTGCCGGGAGGAGCCGCGCTCCGGCTGCGCTCGCAGGAGCAGCGAGCCCTGCGGGAAGGCAGCGATGCCTCTTCGCTGCAGAGGAACAGAGAGAAAAGTGAAAACCTTGCCTTGTTAAGCCTTGCCTTATTTTCTACTTTGCTCTTGAATTGAAACAGCGCGGAGTTGCCTCCCACATGCGTCAGCTCACAGGGATGCCAGGGCACTTTCCGCTCTCACGCACCACGAGTCTCTTGGCGGAGCCGCTGAAGTGAATTCAGTCCCTGCTGTGCCCAAGAGCTGCTCGCTGCACAAACTGCAGCGGGTAAACACTCCCTTACTGGCGTGGCTGCCACTTCCAGAACTAGTCTCAGTGCAGCCTTCTCTCAGCCTAGTAAACATGCAGCTGGGTGTCCTAAACGAGTAGGATGCTTTTCAACTACCACTATGCCTGACTGGTGCTGGATTTGCCTCCAGATTCTGAATGTTTCCATGAGCAGCAATTGCATGTCTGGACTTCAGAGCATACAGCCCAGTGTATCCTCCAGTTTTCACATCAGGTTCTCCATGTGCAGAAGCTCAGATCTGAGACTCGGGTACCAATCACTGGAATTGCCAAAACTTCCAGAAAACATCTGATTTAGAGAAAATTTAGAATTGTTTCATTCTGGTGTGGAACAATTTATATAGATGATCCAATATGGTCTGCAAATTTAAAATACCTTCGTTCAAGAAGAAGATTGAAATGAACACAGATCTGTATATTTTGTGGATTCCTGGTAGAGCCATGGATCCTTCCTGCTGACAAATAAATGTTTGTGCCAAAGGTGCTTTGGAAATCAATTCTGATGGCAGTTCCTTCTTTGTGAAAATGCTCATAACTTGGGCATATTATTTTTTTATTTTCTTTTTTTGTCTAGGTGTCATTTCTTTGGGGTAGGAATTCTTCCCAGCTCTGAAGAGCAACACATTATTCAAGTGACATCACATACATATGTGACTTTCATGCAAGATGCTCTAAATTCATTCTGGTACCTCTTCATTGCATGATTTAGGGGACAGAGATACTGCCAGAGTTGGTCCAGAAGATTTGCCCCTTTGCACAATCACTGCACATGGAGGCAGAGCGTGCTGAAGGACTTTAGACGTGAAGATGAAACAGGCAATGCCTAATAGTATATACAGGACAACTATTTATTCTCTGCACTAATAAAAAGATTAATTATGAAATGATACAGGAATCACCACTAGTTTTCCCAGGCTAAAGCTTGGTAAACTGCATGATGACCTCATGCCTCCCTCTGAGACTATTTCCTGGAGTACAGAGGTCTGTGTCACTGCAACTGGGCAAACCAAAACTGCTTTAAATCTCAGTGTTACATTAACGCTGCGTTGGGTGCCTGCCAGTATAAAATCAGAATGGTCTGTGGCTTTGGTGTGAATTGCACATGAAGCATGGATGCTATTTGTATGTTAATAACTGTGTGGCCTTTTGCTTTCCTCATTTATTCCCTGTGCTTTGTCCAGATGCGAGCAGGTAAAGTGACCCACGTTCTCCTCTGACACATCACACGGGGCATTGCCCAAGCTCAGAGCGTGCAATCAGGTTTTCCCTGCTGCATAACAAACACAAACACGCAGACACAACCTCAATCACGGCGCTGGTGCAGGAGCAGCCTGCTCCCCTCCTCCCGGCCGCCTGGCAGATGGCACAGCAGCAGCAGCAGCAGCAGCAGCGCAGCTCCAGGAGCAAAGAACAGATGCTGGATTACCGCACGCTTTCTAGAGCTTTAATCTTCGAAGAAACTCTGGATCTTACCTGCCTTCTCCTTTCCTCCTGTCATTCACAGAGGCAGCAGAAGCCTCTGAAAACAAGATTATGCAGGCCCTTAGCACAGCCTGAAGCCACGATGTCAGCAGGGATAACACAGTGTGGTTAATAATGGCTGAAATACGTGTAAGGGTGCAATCCTTCAGAATGAGGATTTTTGAAGATAATTACAGGGGGTGGGAAATTGGGTTGAGAAAGATTTTAACAGCAAAAATATTTTAGTTTCTTAAAATGCTACCTTGAAAAACGTTACAGGGTGAGTTGGTCGTATCTTATGTGAAAACTAAAAATGCAGAGGGCTATTTGAAAGATAGATAGCTACATAGAAAGAAGCATGTTAAAACCTAAGGATCATTTCCCCTCCTTCTTCTTCCCTGTAGGTGACTGCCACTTTTGAAGCTGATTTGCCATTAGATTGGTTGTGGACAAATAGCATTTTTTAACAAACTCCAGATCCAGAATATAATTTCAGTGGACAGACATGGTAGAGCAGCACCTACAATCAAATCCACAGCTGAGACTTGTTTCATTTTGTTTGTAAGTCAAATTTTACATATGTTGAGGCCAAACTGTCATGAATGGTGTAATCACAACATTATATTATCAATTGAATTTACATTATCAATAATATTATGATATTATTATTAGAAATTTTGATCTCATTTGATTTGAAATAACTTCATAGTAGCTTAAAGGAGTTTGAGCCAGATATTCCAACACTGCATTATAGCTGATGTACTTACAGTCATGACTCAACTTTATAATATTTTAACCAAGGACAGATTAAATAAATACAAAAGAAACAATTTGTTTGGAAGCTGGTAATATTTTGTTCAGTGAGGTCCAAACAAGACCTAGTTGCATAACTATTTCTAACATTATTATTTATTATGCAAGTCCTAAAAAAGTAAAAGCGCTCCACTTTATTTGATTCACATTTTACATTTCTCTTATACACTTCTTAATTGAAAGGGCAATGTTAAATTTTCTTTTCAGCTACGAATTACTTCAAATGATTATTGAGTTGTAGTTTAAATGAATCATTCAAAGTTTAATATTAAATGTCTCATCCTGATATTGAAAGATTGATTATTTTTTTGCTGAAGTGTACAAGTATTCTCCAAAAACATGCTGCTTTCAATCACTTGCCCTTATAGATTATTTTTGTAGGGGCTGAACTTCAGCAAATGCATCCTTTCTTTTCCTGTCTTTTTACAGCTAATGATAGAGACCTGAATACTAAGAAACTTCTAAAGCGGTCAAAAAGAATATGTTAAAGGTCCAGCCTCACAGTCTGAATCTTGGTTTCACCCATCTACTCAGAGTCACATTTAACCAGTCTCTCTAAGAAAGTTTTTAACATATGAGAAGGCCTGAGAGTACTCAGAGAGTACAGATGCCTGTCCCTGTTTCCCCAAATTGGAGGAGGATGCTAACAGGAAAATTTCATTTCCTTTTCATTACGCAGCTGCCAGCTGTCTGAGCTGGCTGATACAGGGAGGATATGGGCAGGGGTGTCTTTGTGAGTTCTGGGGAAAGTGCTAACAGGATTTATATATTGTCAGAAGGCCACTGAAGTTCAAGAATGAGGGAGGGACACTTACACATTTGCTAATATAGGTGCAGTCATTGGTATCAAAGACAATCGGCCATGTCTGTAGTTTGGTCTTGTGTTATTTCACTTAAGTTTCTGATTTGAAAATATAGACATAACTATTACTAAACATCAATGAAGACTGGGCAAATGTTTTGCAGAAAGCATCCTTCCATTCGAAATAATAAACTCCTTGAACTTGCAGGATGCTTTAATTTTGATGTGTATTTTTCCCTCTTAGAAGTTCCATGGCTTGTTGGCTTCTACAGTTGTGATATTCTGTGATGCAGCTTTGTGTTCATTATGGAGAAAGTGACTGCACACTTTATTTAAAGACTCTGCTCTCTGCTGCATTTGGCAATTTTTGGAAAGATAATTCAAGATGCTTTGCCTTAGTTTGCCTTGCTTCCCCCACAAATGTCTTCTGCAAGTTCGGTGCCATTCAAATCACAGGTTTCCTCATGATGTTGTCCATGGCTCCCTCCCTCTAAGAAGAATTTCCCTTGTGCAATAGTATTTTTGTTTTCCTAATGCATTTTTCAACAGAAGGCTTCCCTGTTTGAAACCATGGTTCAGGTATCTTCTGGGAAAGAAAAGAAAAAAGCAGTTGATAGAAACACAGATCTGGTGGGAATAGCTTAAATCATTGATCTGGATGCTTGCAAACGTAGAAGATATGCAATAAATGTTTAATACCAAAAGCACAGTTCACTCATGGTATCCACAGAACACTTCCCAGCACTCCAGAAACAGAATAAAGGTTGTAGAAAGCTCCAAAGTTAGAAGCAATGTTCAGATCCAGACCCACAACTTCTAGCCCCTGCTTTACCCCATTTTCTAAGTATCAGTCCTACCACAACCCTGTAAAGCAAATGTTAGATAAGTAGCCTTTATTTCACCTTTCAATGACAAGGTTGTTCCCAAAGTTAAATCCCTGACTTTTCTTTGCATTGCTTGTCAAGGATACCTGAGAAAGGAATAGTACAAAGTCATCTTAGTTTGGAACTCACTGAGAGGTCACAGGGAATTATGGACATACTGTTGTTGGCCTGATGCCAATGCTGCTGAAATAATGCTTGTCACATTTCTTTTCCTTGTGGAAGCTGAGATCTTGCAACATCCACAGGATGGTCACTTTCCTTAAAGGAACTGTCTAACTTCCCGCCATGGGAGGAAAAAGAGCTCAAATTTTTATCTTCCAAGAACTTCCTCAGATAGAAGGAGGAAAATATAAAGATGAGGAAAGACAAGATTCAGACAGTTGTGAGAAAAAGACAAAAATGTTATACCTTGTTGAGGAGTGAGGGGAGACCGACCATCCTTTGATGCATCGGAACTCAAGTTTATTGATCGATCGGCCACTTTAAATAACAGTGTTAACGAGCCTCATGCATATTGCAAAATCCAAGCTCAGGATAGGCTAACAAAGAAAACTCTAACCACTCCTATTGTTTTACAGTTCCCATTATTGTTTACAATAAACAACTCAGCTTTCCCACTGTGATATGGAGAAGTTCCCAAAACTTCCACAGCTGTTCTCAGGTTGCCATCTTTCCCAGATATGGTGTTATGGGAAAACTGCCTGAGAACCTTGTTATTGACGAGGTAAAGTCTGAGAAAGTCTAATTGTTTACAGAAATCAGGCTGGGAACTGCTTTTGGAACTGCTTTTTACTTTTCTCTCATTTTCAGGCCTTCGTGGCCTTTTTCTCTAAAAACTCTCCACAATACCTCAGTCATACCTCATAGCTGTTGGAGTGAGAACCCTACGGCTGATAAAATCCAATTGTCTGTACATGACCCCCAACCCAGGACTGCAGCTGGAAGAGCAGAGAAGCAGGAGGCCATGGGATGTCTGACCTCTTGCTTTCAATGATGCAGAAACACTTTTCAGGCTGCAAAGCTGAGAGGCAAGAGTATTGTGATCATGGAAGAACAGTGCAGTGACCATGGAAGCCTCACACAGCAACTGGAATCATTTGGTGTGACACACAAAGTCAGGGCTTTGTCCAGAAGCCATAGCAGCCTTCCAGCTACCCTTACCCTTGAGCTACACTCAGGTTCTTACCCTCAGTATATTGTAAAATGTCACTGTGAGTACTCCTCCAAATCCAAGCAGCTTCTCAGAATGCATTGTAGCCTCAGGACCAACTTCCACCTTGACAAGGAATTCCAGCTGCTTGGATTTAATTGAGTTTGCAACTTCCATGCTTCCTTTTCCTGAAAACTTGACATTGTTGTCCGGGGAGGGGAGACTCCAAGTGGATTGAATTTTATTTTTTTTGTTTGGTGTTTGATTTTGGGGTTTTTTTTGTTTTCCTTTGAACATACTGAGAACTGCAATGCTAAGACCTCAGCAATTAAAGTTAACAATTTACAGTTATTTAATAGTGGATGAATTATGAGGGTGTGTGTATCAAGACAAATTAGCACTCAGTAGTGTAGAAAGGGATCTGCATTAAGTGTTGGATAAACATTCTGCCCATGCAGGAGCAGGAAGGCAGAGTGCTCGCTGCAAAGGCATGGCTTTCAAAGTGGAACTGATCATTTTTCCTTTGCTTCACAGTACAAGCTCACCTAGGAGCTGGTGTTCAGTTCCTGACATGCTGTAAACCCACACAGTTTTTAGGCTGCTCTTTTGGGGCACAGTGGCTTCGAGCCACTCCAGCCACTGCAGCCTTTTATTCTTGACTCCTAATTGCATTTTGAAGGTAGTAATGGTGTTTTAAGTGGGGTTTGGTGAAAAGCAGGTGGCTTTTGGTGTTTTTTTGGTTTTTTTTTTTGTTCCTGGGAGTAGGGTAAGCCCTGGGAAAGTGTGATTCAGCATCAGGCAAGGGTAACACCATGGCCTTAATGTACCATACTAGCTAATAAATGAATCAATTGAAAATATAATGAAAATTAGGTTTAATCCTAAGTAAGTAAAATACCTGGCTACTTGAACTGTCCCCAGTATATTTTCACGTTTTTTGTGCTTTTCTTTTAATTGCCTAGAACCCCTTACAATGTCCTAGAAACCATGGGTGTATCAAGGACACTAGCCAGGCATCCAGAGCAAAGATCAGATTAGTCCAACATCTCTTAAGAATAGTATAGAAATAATTGATTCTCCTTTGGGACTGGGGAATGGAAAATAAGCCCTCTCAAGCTCTCTTTGATCTTGTTATCTTGCTTATTGTATCATCTTGTAGTCAGTTCAGATGTAGCACAAAAGAAAGCAGACTCTGTCACATATTACTTCTTTTGCTGCTCTCTCAACTTACACTCAGATAAAAGCAGCTAAGACTAAAATTCTTTGATTTTACTCTAGAAGAGAGATTCTTTAGGGGCAACTAAGAATCAGAAATTCTTGTTGTTAAGTATTAGGGTTGGGGTTCATAGCCCATATTTCACAATCATAGCCTGCTGGTGGCCAAAATGTCTGGGTGACTCACCTGTAAAGGTGAGAGCTTGTTCTCTCCTCTTTACAGCTGGGCTCAATATTTTGAAAAGGGAATTTTCCCTTTTCCCATCCAGTGTTTTTCTCCAAGTCATCCCAACCCATAAGTGGAGGAGACTCCTGAATTATGCTGTCTTCAAAAGGGAGTCTGAAGAAGACTTCTGCAGGGGGAGAGAAATATCTCAGTTATGCAAATGAATAGAGATATCAATGGATGTTGATGGATTTCTCTTGCCTTAAAAACAAGAACTGCATGAGGAAGGGATACAGAAAAACCTGCAGAGACTTCTCTGTTTCTGACAAAATATGGAGGACTGAAGTGGGACAGTCAGGTTAAGTGTTCTGGAAAGAAAGACAAAATTATTATCATTTTTTTAGGGAGGTTTTATAGTACTTTTGTCACTGTTGTTCTCATTGCTGATACATTGCTCATGGAAGGGAACATGAGTGAGTTTTCAGCCTGTGCTCCTGGGGATGGATATGGCAATGGGAGAAGAGGGAAGTTCAAAAGGTGTCTGCATCTCTGTAGTGGAACTCATGCTCCAAAACTGCTTGTTGCTGTCATGGTAACTACATTTAGAATTAAATGAAAATACAAGATAACATTTCCTCTGCTTTTGACCTATTTGCTTTTCCCATGGGATATCTCATCTCAGCAAGGTCAGACTTGCCTGTGAGCACCTCAGCCCAGATGCTTTTTTCTGTGTCTGCATCTTCTTGAGACCCTGCCCTCCAGCCCAGATATCTCCTCAGGTGATTTTCTCAGCTGTCTGGAAGCATTTCCACCTATGTACTTTAATTTTACTGCAATGAAATCATCACACTGGGACATGCCCCTTCTTGGCATGAATAGTTCTTAGCAATGCTTCCTCCAAGACTGTCCTTTCCTTTCAAACAGCCCTGATTTGGAGTTTTTAAAAGCTGAAAGGAGGAAAAGGGGGGAATTTGAGGCTTAAGAGTTTTGCATTTGCTTTTCTGGATGTTTATGTGCAGGTACTTAGCTGAACCCAAAGACACCAAGAGTTTACTTTTGCTTAGAGATGTTGAGTTACATCTCTGCCATCAGGCCTTCAAGTGTTTCTGCCTATGCTGAGTGCAGGAACTCAGCATAGTTAGCTGAGAGTCAGCTGGGAGGAGAGAAGCAGCACAGCTGTCCAGAGGGCAGGGCAAGTATATATCTGCACAGTCTTTTTCTTTTTTTTAGCTTAAAAATTGGAACCTTAATGGGAAATGGGACGTCATCATGTGGTGCAACACAGGGATGTGATCCACAGTGAGGAAGGAAGCAGAATTACTCCTCACCACCATCAGTAGCTGTGTGCCAGCAATAGCTGCACAATATCCCGGCAGCACTGACTGGTGCTGGCACAGACAGAGACCACCAGGAGTGAAGGACACGGGGCAGGACAGACATTCCTGTCTCTGAGCCTTGCTGTGGGGAGCTCTAAAGCTGTTCTCAAACCTGCCTGCCCTTCCTGTGCTGTTCCCCAGATTTCAACACCAGCTGCAATTTATCTTTTACACGCCACTTTGATCTAGCAATTGATCTTGCAGGCTACAGAAGACTAAGGCAACTGGTTTACAATTAAAATATCACTGAAAATCAGTATAATTACTGTCTGTGGGCTGGCTTCTCATCTCATTGTGACTTTATAACCTCAGTTTTTTACCTAGCAGGTTATTGTCTGATAAGGTTGGGGTTTTTTGTTGTGGGGTTTTTTGGGCTTTTGTTTGTTTGTTTTCATATTGATTTGCTTTGGGATTTTTTTCTTTTTTTCTTTTTTCTTTTTTTTTAGTATTTTTTGAAATCTGCATGTAGAGCTTGGTTTCCATTTCCAAGCTGGTGCAAGGGCTTATTTGTTCATAGCAGGTTATTTGTTCATAGCAGGGCAACACTGTTTCTTCAATCTAGGTATTTTCCTAATGAGTTTAACAATTTAACCAGATCAAATAAAGATAGTTAGTTAGCTTTTACCTTTATCAATTTTAGTCCATGACATAAAAGTATCAGAAGAAAATTGTCTCTCAATTTACCTACCTTACACATTTAATGTTGTCAGAAACATGTCTAAAAGATACAATGAGAAAAACAATACTGACATTCAATAAAAGAGTTCTTCAAAATTGGAGTAACATGAATTTGTTGCATAGTTTTAAACAAAGCAATTGGAATGACTCCTGAAAGTGCTGAAACTTCATTTTGATAACTTGATAATTTATTTTTTTAAAGCTGCCTGATATCTTTTATTGGAGGATCAGAGATTACTTTCTCCTAGCTATAAGTAAAAACTGAAGGGAAATTATCAGCAGAATTTTAAACTAGGCAGTGTTATCAGAGAGCTCAAATGCTTGCGAGCTCAAATTCAAGCTGCATATCAAACAACAACAAAAAAACCCCCATGTGTTTGCAGTCCCATTATGCAGACATTAATGCACTGGTTTACTGTTATTTTAGGAAAGTAATTTAAACACATGGGTGAAAATTCTGGGGGACAGAGTGACAGGTAAGAGAAACTTCTAGAGAGCAATGGAGCAGGGATGCTCGGGCAGAACCTTGGCGTGTTTTTGTTCGGGGCGGCGCCGCTGCTCCCTCTGCCCCTCCACTGCTCCCTCTGCCCCACGGCCGCTCCCGCTCCCTCGGCCCCGCCGCTGCTCCCGCTGCCCCCCCGCTGCGCCCTCTGCCCCACGGCCGCTCCCGCTCCCTCGGCCCCGCCGCTGCTCCCGCTGCCCCCCCGCTGCGCCCTCTGCCCCACGGCCGCTCCCGCTCCCTCGGCCCCGCCACCGCTCCCTCTCCCCCACGCCCGCCCCAGCTCCCTCTGCCCCACCACCGCTCCACCTGCCCCACCGCCGCTCCATCTCCCTCTGCCCCGCCGCTGTTCTCTCTGCCCCACGGCTGCTCCATCTCCCTCTGCCCCGCCGCGCTCCGCGGAGCTGCCGGCCCGGCCCGGCCCGGCCCGGCCCGGCCCGCAGCGGGTGTCGGTGCTGCCGCTGTGGGTCTGCGAGCACACCGCCTTTCCTGCGTTTGGAGGAAGAAGGGCAGTCCCTGACTCCCAAGCTTTTCTGCTTTTCCCAGCTGTGGGCTGCCCTGCCCGTGCTTTGGCCTATTTCCCACCCTGACCTGCCGCCTGCCCGGCTGGGTCTGCGGCCTTTCCTGGCACACCGCAGCCTCCACGGGGCTTCCTTTTGGGCTTGGGATGCTTCCCGCACAACCATCACAACAGCAGTGCCTGTCTCTACCAAATGCTGAATCTTTTCTGACTGCTTTCCTGCAGTTTCTTGCACGAGAGAAGTCTTTCCCAAAACAATATTGGCATTCTTAACGAGCAAACAGATGTTGTCTGGAAATTCCACTCTCGTCAAGCCCATGTGGCTGGTTGTGCACATCTCAAACATCTTTCCTTCAGCTACAAATCACCTGTCTTCTCTGCATGGATGTTTCTACCTCCCACTGATTTTGGATACTGTTACCAGTTTTTACTGTAGTTTTCTCAATAAAACATTTAGCCTTTTTCTGTTCTGTGAGAATAAGCTATTTCACTAATACCTATACAGTACAACAGTTCTTATATGAGGATTTTTTTCTTCCACAAGAGGGGAGCACGAAGAAGACAATGTTAAAGAAGCTTCTCTGCCTACAAATCACACTGCAGTGAATTTCTGTGTCTCTGCTCTCAGACTGGCCAAATGCACATTAATGTAATTTAACCCCTTTCTCTGAAATTTAGATTAAGGCCCATTACATCACAAATAAAACAGACCAAAACTGATAGAGACATTTATAAGCAGTTATGGTTATCATCCAATGTCTGACAACCTCTTTTACATCCTTAACTCAATTCTGTGTCCAAACTCTAGAGAAGGGGAGCATATAACATTTTACTTGCAGCACTAAAGGTAGTTTAATGCAATTTCTGTCAGCAAAGTAGATCTGACACACTATTTCATTCACCTTATCAGGAAATGCACAAATTGTCAGGGAGTCCAGGACCCTCTGGTTTAAGTCATTTGCAGTTAAACTTATACTTCTCCCATTCAAGCAACTAGCTTTGCTGCTATTTGTGTGGTTTTCTGGTTTTGGAAGATGTTTCATTCATTTCGTTGACTTTGGCAAATGTTAACATAATTGCTTGTCCATGTTCTGAGACATTTCCATGAAACAGTTCTTCTCTTTAAAAATTTTAGCTAGATGCTCTCACTCAGATGTACAGGACTTAAAAACACTAGTTGAATATTGATTATGGATACCACCTTACTCAGTTTTGTTGTTGGAATCTGTTGCATGACTGAAAAACAGAGAGTCGAACATAAAAAAAAAATTACACCAGCAGTAGAGTAATTAACTTTTTTCCAATATGATTTTGAGATCGTACCTAAATGACTGTCAGTCCTTAAAATCTGCAGTTCAACCCAATTATATTAATGCAAACCTGAAAAAAAGACTCTGACATTACATAATCTGGCAACCTGTTCCTTTTTTCCCCTATTCTCAAAGTCTGTTACAAGCTCAAGCTGCTCACTACTGGTCCTAAAGCTCACCACTTCAATCATTTGCTCTCCTTCACTTCCAGAGTGCATCTCTGAAGCAAAACCAGCTGCACTTACTGTACTTTGGCTTATTTTGAGAGAAAGCACAAAAATGGTCCCCTTTTTACAGAAAATAAACAAACCTGGGAGATGTGTTGGAGA
>WBNQ01029142.1:26949-56578 GCA_013401375.1 Spizella passerina | reverse complement strand
CCCAAAACAATGAATGGATACAACACTGTATGGAGGAAAGAGAAGTAAAGCAGACTGCACATTAATAATTAAATTTCCAGAGAGTTGAATAGGTCATATTGTACATCAATGAGTCCTATGGTCTTCCTGTATTGCTTTAGGCAGTTGACCTGTAAAAGTGTTTAAGCTTGGGTCCCCTGCCATGGGAAGCTCTTTTCTCATTCTACCTTTCTTATATGCTAGAAAAACACTTTAATGTAGTTTTTAGCACCTAATTTGTATATTTATGTGTGTAGATATATATATATATATATATATATATATATGCCTATATAAAATCCAGATTTTGTAATGGAAAAGCTATTAATTACAGTTCCTGGGNTTTGTTGGGGAAAAAAACCCCAAAACAATGAATGGATACAACACTGTATGGAGGAAAGAGAAGTAAAGCAGACTGCACATTAATAATTAAATTTCCAGAGAGTTGAATAGGTCATATTGTACATCACCGAGTCCTATGGTCTTCCTGTATTGCTTTAGGCAGTTGACCTGTAAAAGTGTTTAAGCTTGGGTCCCCTGCCATGGGAAGCTCTTTTCTCATTCTACCTTTCTTATATGCTAGAAAAACACTTTAATGTAGTTTTTAGCACCTAATTTGTATATTTATGTGTGTAGATATATATATATATATATATATATATATGCCTATATAAAATCCAGATTTTGTAATGGACAAGCTATTAATTACAGTTCCTGGGAGAAAAAAGAAAAGGCAGCTATGGTAATGTTTTTCCTGTAACAAAACATCTGGGTTTAGATAATAATATATTTCTATAATTACTGTAGGAAATCAAATGTTTGTAACAAGCAAAGTATAAGTTACAATTGCTTTTCTAGGAATTTAGGAGCTGCTAAGCTCCCTCAGACCTGCAAGCCTTCTAGCCCAGGATTTTGACAGTGACCAGAACAGAGCAGACCAAGGGTGTTCCAAGAAACCCTGCAACAAGCAGTTAGGTTATCCCTTATCTCAGAAAAGTTTCCATTCCTCCCCTTCCCTCTGTAATTAGAGGTTAGCTAATGCCTCTCAAATCATGAGAGTTTACATCTTTCCTGAGACTTCATTTCAAAAATAACATTAAATATTTACTGCCGTAACTCTGGTCATGCTCGTTGCTCATCAAAATGTCTAATCGTGGCTGGAGTCTTGCCAGGCCTTTGTTATCTTTCAGCTTCATCCCATTTTCCTCTGCATGATAATCCAAGGATGGGTGAGAGCTGTAGAATGACCAAATAAAGAATGGTAAGTTTGTGGAGATTACTGGAAAACAACAATTTTTTTCTCTATATAGTTTTTCCATGTATAGTTTAACATTCTGTTGCAGGAGCACAAAAGCTCAACACCACCACATTTTGGGGTTGTTTTCCATCCTGATAACTCAGGTGTTGGTGGCAGTTCTAAAGCATGTTGCCCAGAGGTGGCCCTTGCTGATGGGCGCTGCAATGTGCTGATGGCTCAGAGCCTCCTCAATGTGCTCAGAGCCTCCTCGGGTGCTGGGGTTCAGGACCTTGGCTGGACCAGCCCCCTCCTCACCCTTCTCATGTGCCAAGGGCCACCTCTGGTGGTTCCTGGGGGCAGAGCTGCAGCTGTGGCCCTGCAGAGAGCAGACAGAGGGGCTGCTGGTGGCCCAGGCACGGAGCTTTTGGGCACGAGGGATTTTGTAGGGCCTGGGCACAGCGTGCTGGGGAGCCTGTGCCAAATGAGGCAGGCAAGTTGTGCCATATGGAGGCAGATGTGGCCCTTGTGGGTGACATAGGCACCTTTAGCATAGGGGAGAAGCAGAGTCAGACACAGAATTCAGCTTCATGGAGATGCACAGTGGGCTGGACACACCTGGTGTGCTTGGGGATGTGTCTCCAGTCAATTACCAAAAATCATCCTTGTGCTGAAATGGGGCACAGAGCAGGCCCCAGCAATGTCTGATTTTCCTGTGAGCCACAGGCTGGGGCTTTGTGTATCAGGTGAGAGCAGGGTCATTCCAGCCCCAAGGTTTGAAGAAGGGACAGTGGTTCTCTGCAGCTGGCACTCTCTGGAGCACAGAGCCCTCTGAGACACCCTGCTCCCTCTGGGGTGAGCCCCAGGGGCTGGACTGGTGTCTGCCAGGCATGCTGATGCTGGGATGAAAGCAAGGCACTGGGGAATGAAACAGGGCTCTGGTGGGATGATCCCTCATCACTGACTCCCTCTTTGGAGTTACTGATGCATGAGATCCTGCTGATAAACTGTCTACTGTGATGTTATCAGGATGGATCTCAGTGTTAAAAGCTGATTTTTGATGTAGTGGATTTTAGTTTCCTTCCTACTCCTATCAGTGATAAGACAGTGATGTTTAGCTGGGATAAATACTCTGCTGGATTCTGCAGCCAGGGCTTTCTTTTCCCCCCCTCATTTGCTTTAATAGCAGGCATTATTATAAATGCATTACTGTGTTCAGGAGGGAATTGAGAATTTCTCAGTCTCTCTTGTTAAAGGGAGGCAGCTTTTGCTCAGACCGAGTCAATATTTAATCTTGGATCCATCCTTTCCTGTATCTGCCTCCATGGTCAAAGCTGCTGAATAGCAGGGAAAAGAAATTTGTACTTTTTTTGGAAGTTCAGTGAGCATACAGTAAATGTTCTATTTAGTATGCAGGAAGCTTTGCATTTGGAAGAAAAAATCATAGGCACTTTCCAATGTTGATAGGTGGATCTTCAAAAAACATCTTCCTAACACTCTACTAATAATAGTGGTGTGCTTATTTGTATTTGAGTGCAAATGAAGGTACCTCAGAACCTTTGATTTAGAGATTGAGCACTCACAGTGCTAAAAATGGGTAAAAAATAAGAGCTGCTCTGGTGATCAGACCAATATAATTATTGATTACAGATGGGAATACAGCATGGAATAGAAGAGACAAATGAGCTGGAAGAGCTGACTGGTCATAAAAGGAAGTATTTCAAAAATGGCCATATCCTAATTCACAACTTAGTGGTCCCCAGGTGCCATGATTTACAGTAGGGCTGCCCACATACAGGGGGTAGAATATAATTTATTTGCTTGCTGTGGATTGTTGCCCCATTTTTTTAAGTTTTTCTAAGCCTTCTGATGTTTACATTCTTGTAATGAACTTTTCTTTGTGTAAATAACTTATTGTTTTGCATTCTTTTATGGAGGAGGAGAAATTTGATGGACTGTTGGTTTCTCCAGTGTCATTGAGAGGTGGAACTGTCATACTCCAATCCACTGTCACTTTTGGAAATCTATAAATGTTGGAGTCAGAAATTGGAAAGTCCAGTGTCCACGTTGTTTTATTTCATGTCCTAGAGAGACAGTGGATGTTAAAACCACACAGTGCTCACATCCAAGAATAACACTTTCCATTTAATGGACAAAAAGGTTAAGGTGTGGTACCAAAGAAAAGCTATAGGGAGCAGGGAATTGAGAACAGGTCTCCCAAAGCCATGTCAAACCACCCTAACCATTGCTTAAGATCACACTTGTCTTCAGGACTCAGTTATTGCTCCAGCAGCAATTATCTGGATGAGCGAAGAGCACCAGGCTCTTTTCCTGCAGCTGATTCAGATCCTGCTGCTGTCTCCAGTGCTGTAGAATTGCTCTTTGTCAGATTCATGGCTGGTGTTTCCCTGCACGGGGATGATGCAGTGAAGTGCAAGGCTTGGCCTCCACCCCCAGCACTCTGGCAGAGTGGCTGAGGTAGCACATAAAGCCATCCTCATGCATTTAGATGTCTTCATCAGCAGAGAGAACCATTCGGGAAGGAGACATTTAAAAATCTCTTTGTTGGGTTTATAGGTTCTTTAAAGCCACTTAGTCATTAGATAGCAGGTTAAAATTAGTCCATACAAGATGAGGCATCAACAGAGTCTTTTCCCAGAGCTCCTTATTAGCATTGATTTTTCAGTCAGAGAAGGGTCGGGTATGGAAGATGAAATTAACGATGCTGCGGTTTGCTGGAAATGCCTGGCATCTTGTGCAGGCATCTTCTCACGTGGTACAAGAACTAAAGATTCAGCAGCAAGAACACATAAAGGTCACTCTCATTTTAAGGTGTTATTTTGACTGTGGTGAAAACTATATTTTCCCCTCTGTCTTTCATTTCACTAATAGATGGTGGATGACATGACATGATCCTCATTTTTCAGATTTCATTTAGAAAATTTCCTGGTGATTCTGGTCTTCAAAATCATCCAAACACTTAAAACCAGTAAATTGTTTCTTTCAAGAAAATCCAGTAAGAATATTTTTTTGGTTGGTTGGTTGGTTAGTTGGAGTTTTGTTTGAAAGCCATGTGTGAGGGAATGCTCTGCAAAATGGTGTGCTGGAAGGAGGGGATGCATTCCTAGTCCTTGTGTTTCACTGCTTGGCTGTTGCAGACCAAAGGACTGATCCAGCCTCTTGAAACCGATGGGACTTTTCCCCCTGGCATCCGTAGGCAGCAGAGAGGTGGGATGGGAGGAGGCAGCCTGGCCAAGGCTGGAGCATTCCCTGCTACCTTCAGTATCTCTCTCCTTGTGACTGTGGTGGCTGTGGTCAGGTGTGGCTGTGGTCAGGTGTGTCAGATCAATCTGCACAGGCACATGGTGATAACAAAAGAGGGAATGGCTTTAAACTGATACAGAATAGGCTTTGATTAGATATTCAGAAGGAATTTAGTGTGGGGGTGGTGAGACACTGGAACAAGTTACCCAGGGAAGCTGGGGATGTCACATCTTTGGAAATGCTCAAGGACAGGTGTGATGGGGCTCTGAGCAACCTGGTCTAGTAGGAGGTGTCCCTGTCCATGACAGGGAGGTTGGAACTATATGATCTTTGGGATCCCTTCCAACCCAGACCATTCCAGGATAATTCTATGATGATGGGTTTATTGCTGCTATTTTCTGAAGGGCAACACTTGAGCCAGCACAGGTGCAGTTATAAACTCATGGCACAGACCCTTGGGTTTTAAAGTGTCTGCAAGACAAGGAGGTCACAAAACACATGCAAATATATCCTGATATTTTCTATTTTCTTTTTTTCTACACTGGAAGCAGCAAGGACTGGATAGCCTGATGTCTGTGTAAGAAAAACCTGCAGGCTAGTTTGTTTTGCACCAGTGAAATCACCAGAACTGTAACCCTGTGCAAAGCTGTAATTAAAAACTGCTTAAATGAGAAACAACGATAATAATCATGATCTTTGCCTGACAATTGACTGGTTACCAGTGTTCTTCACAGGCATTGTCAAAGTCCTGCTGATAAGTGAGAAATCCTTTTTTTTTTTGTGATTGTTTTGCCTTGAATCATTTCACAGAGCCATTTCCCATTCCACTGGCCAGTTCCAGCCCATTCTGGTTGCCCCACACCTTGCAGGCTGCAGACCACTGGGGATTGGACTGGTGCATCACAGGGGGGGAGATCTCAGAGGCTGTGGGGGAACTGATGGGGTGACTCCTCTGAAGGAGCTGGCCTGAAGGTGACCATGGAGGTGACCACAATAAGGAGCCAGCTCTGTTTACTGATGGTCAGTGTGGTGTTGATGTGCTGAGCCCTATGGGGGTGGTGGCCTCTCTGGAGATAGGGGGGGGACACTAGCTAAGGAGAATTATGAAGGAGGAACTTGAAATACCAACTGTATCTCCCCTTTTAGTTATTTTTTAATGTCTTTAGACTCTCTTTTAGGGAGATTATGCAGGTTTCCAAGCCTAAATTTTGCCTTTTGGGAAAAAATGTGTCTTAATTTTTGTTTCTTTGGATGCTAACATGCCAAGCTGTGGTCCTTGAGGAAGATGTGACCCCCTGTCACAACAGCTTCTTTAGTTCTCCTTCTTCCTTTCCCCAAAATCATCTGTTTGAGCAGTGCAGAACATGTCATCAACACTAGAGCAGCCAGTTGCTTTATTCCAGTTGATGCCATCATTTCATAAATTAGATCAAAAGACAACACTGGGTCATTCTGTCCTGACTGAAGTGATTAAGTAGATCTGTGCTATTAACTGCAGTTATCTTCTGAAATGTCAGACTTCCTGGCAAGATCTTGCATAGTTTTAAATAAGCATCTGCTGGCTGAGGATTCAAACTCCAGATTGGAGACAATAATTTGTAACTCCTAATTGAAAATCTGTGGATCAAGCTGCCCCCTTGGACCACTGGATCCTTCATCTTGCTGCCCCTTGGTGTTGTAGTTCTGCACAGAAAACTCCTGTGCCTAGCAGTTCAGTATAATCTTTATGGTTTCTTTCCAGCTGAGATACCACACAGCTGACAGTTGTTTATTGAGAGGCAGCAGTGGGGAGAGAGAAGTTCTAAGGAAATTAAATATTCTTTTAAAATGACAAATCTTTTTCTGCATATTCACTCTGCTATTTCAGTGGCGCCCCTAGATATCTGGCAGGTATTTTGGCTGTGTCTGAGAGATTTTGGAGAAGGAAGGAACCTTGGCACTGGCTTTAAATGCAGTAAGACATAACGGAGAGGAGAAGAAATCGCTGCTCTAAGGGGGGAGAGCATTTGCCGCATCAAAAAATGGCCCAGGGAGCTTTCCCTGCAGGCTGAGATGGGATCAACATCCCTGCAGCAGCGTTTGAGCTGCTCCTGAGTGTCTGGAGATGGCTCAGGACCTGCTGCCCCCCTGCCGCGGCAGCGCCGCGTTTGCATTCTTCATCCACAAATGGATGCTGAATCACACCTCGCCCTTCAGAGCTCCCTTTAGGAGCTGAGCTCATAAAACATTAGGAAACTTGCAGTGCTGTAATAAAAGACAATGGGGATGGTTGGGAAGACAAACTATTAGAGGTTTCATCCTGCATAAGTAGTCAGTGTGTGTATATATATATATATATAATATATGTGTGTGTGTACATATAATGTTTGCTTCAGATGAAGTGCACAGACAGAAAGTCAGAGCTTACTACCCTCTTTCAGTTCAGGGCAAAACCTTTAATGTTGCTAACATGTGAAAACACAATCAATGCTGAATTTTGTGTATTGGGTTTTATTGTTTTCTTAGGATTGCTTTGCAGCAGAAATAAAGTGCTGAATCTTTACAACTGCAATGCCCTTTACATTGACAGTGTAAAAGCAAGACTCCCAGCTTTTATTTCCCTTGGAATTTGGAATGTTGTCTTGCCTATTGCACTAAACTTCTCTGAGATCCAGTGAAGTTTATTGCTACAGCAGGAATATTCCCTGGTGCTGCGAGGCTGCAGGAAGCAGGTTAGACTGGTGGAGCAGCAGGGGAAGGACAATGGAGCTGTCTGGTCTGTGCCTCTGTGCTCACCAATCACTGTTCCAGGACATTTGCTGGGCTTACCATTGCCTTTGCTTCCAGTGGAAATGCAGAACTCTGGGTGTTTGGAACAGCGTGGTCACTTGCAGGCTGTTTGGTGTAAGGTCATCACTGTCACTCAGTTTCTGAAGGGGCTCAATGGCAAGGTTCAGCTGGGTTTGCTGGGTTCAATATCCTGTTTGGGTGTCTGTCTCAGCAAAGAAAGGGCATCTCCTGGCTCATCACTGCCAGAGCACTTCAGCTTTGGAGCAATGACTGAGGGCCTGGGACAGATGGGGATGGTAAATCCTTCAGCCTGCATTGTGTTATGGACGTTCTTCCAGAAGTCCTACAGGATTGTTCCCTCTCTCCAGGTGAGGATTTTCCATTTGTGAAGGTTAAGAGTGCTGAACTGTGCAGGGCACGTTTCTTTCCTGGTAATTCAGTGCTGTGCCAGGAGGATTGGCCCCTGGTGGGCTGGTGTCAGTGGCTCCAGGCATTTCCCTTCCTGGAATGCTGCAGCCATATGGACACAAGGACACATGCTGCTCTCACAGCTGGTGGTTTTGCTGCAGCTGATTTTTTTTCCCTTTAAACTTTCAATTGCCTGAGACAATACCCAAGCTCAGAAGCAGTGTGGCTGTGATGATCCTTTTCTTGTTGGCTGTAAGAATTTATTTGCCTGTTTATCACCCACCCTTGTTATACCTTAAACCCAAGGTCAGGACAAGAAAAGATTAAAAAGCCTATTTTACAGTCTCATGTAAATACCAGGGCTATCAGAGGCATTATCCCAGTACGATGTTAGACCTCAAATTCTTAAATTCTTGTATTTTTGCATAACTTTGTCAATGTTCTCTGGGAGTAAAAACTGTTGTGTCACATCCTCAGCTGCTACAAACTGGCACAATGCCAGTGAAGTCAAAGGGGAAACAATAATTTACATCAACTGAGTTTTCTGACATTGTGAAGTGGTGAAGAGGGGACCCAAATTGTTTCCCCACATGCCCTGTACTGAGTGACCTGCTGTGTCCAACTTCTGCATGGCAGATTTATCATTTTCTTGTGATGCTTGGCAGTTTCAGTCTAACCCCATTTCCCTATTTCCTTCTG
Organism: Spizella passerina; assembly: GCA_013401375.1. Lineage (NCBI taxonomy): Eukaryota > Metazoa > Chordata > Aves > Passeriformes > Passerellidae > Spizella > Spizella passerina. Next base: position 48,186 of record WBNQ01029142.1, on the reverse strand, counting down.
CCAAAAACAAAATAAAAGAAATTAGCCTGGTCTCCATCACTCTGGATGCATCTCAAAATCCCTTGGAAATAATATTACTGCATTCTAGCAATATTTGGCATGGATTTTTTCCATCAGTGGTGTATGGCTACTAATTATGGGCATTTCAGACAGTTGCAGAGGGCTGTCTGTGGGAGTAAGGAGCACTCCATTCATCTCCATTACAGTTTGGGATGGCAGATATTGTTTTGTGAAATATGATAAAGAACCCCAAAGTTCAGTAGGAGATGGGGTTATCATTTTTGCATTAGGGGTTTTAACAAAGAAGTGAGTATATATATATGGGTGTGGGTGATATATTTTTTTTTCACCTATTTCTCTGGTTTATCATTTACATATCATCTCCAGTAAATTTGCTGTAGAAATTCGTTTCTTGACCATGGAATTATTTTAACCACATACTTATTTCCTTAAAATAATTTGTCTACTTTTTTTTTTGCTGCTTCCTCCCATCAGATTTTTGCTTGCCACAAACAGAGTGATTCCCAACATCTAACATTAATGATATTCAAGTGTAAGTATGAATTTGGTGCAAATTTGCCAGATTACTACTGATTTCTCTGACAGAGGGAATGGAGAACATAACTCATGAGCTGTGAGTGCTCTTTAGCCTTTTGTATGGGTAAAAGTGCTTTTTTGTGGGTCCAGGTACCACAGTGATGGAGCACAGATGGACACACAGGAATGAAGCAGGGGTGCCAGGATCTGCACTTTACCTAAAGGCTGTTGTGGCTCTACACCTCAGTGACAACTTCTCACCCCTTTCAGACCAAATTGTGTGCCAGTTAAAGGGAAGAGCAAAGATCTTGTTTCTCTCAAGCTGCTGCTGTCAAATCTGGGACCTCCCAGCATTGGGCTGACAATGGGGAGAACACAAGGCCTCAGATGGGGTCGGCAGAGGGTGAGGCTGAGGAAAATCTGCTTTATTTCAGCCTCTCTTACCTGGCTGATCTGAGCCTCACCACTATTTCAGCTGAGGGACTGAGACACAGTGAAACATTGTATGAGAGCCTGAATCTCTCTAGGTATCTTTGTTGAAAAAAAGCTGCAGTGTTTCCTCCTCAAGCTCAAGTTGACGTGGGGACCCACCAGTCCCAGATATGCTCAGCTTGTGAAGTAATGAGTTATTTTTTTGCATTCAAATCGTGTGCATCCCATATGCTGTGGGAGAAGAGAAGGCAAGTTGTGCTGGGTTTAAAGTGCAGCCTTTTCACGTGCTCCCTTCCCTCCTCCTGTCCTTTCCCCAAACTAGGAGCCCTTTTTACTCTCCTGCCCTTAACCTGAGCTCTGTAGGACACCAGCTAAGGGAACATACTTGCTTTGTATGGTGAATTAATGAGTTCAAATGGTCACCTTACACAACAGAGATGTGTGGGAAAGAAAACCTGTGTCAATGTGAAACATGTGTGTTCCTGTCCAGAGGATGAGGCATCTGATTCATAAATCAGTGGCAGGGAGGTAAGGAGAGATGTGTGGGTTTGGGAACAACTGTCAGACTTAAATGGTGCATTTTATTCTTTTTCATCTAAAGACTCCAAAGATCATATTTTTGACTTACATGTTTTCTCTGTGGTGCTGGCCAGAGTTTAAAGCATCCGAACGGTCAGTGTGTTCCCATTTTGTGTCATCTTGTGATTCCTGGTGATGCCGTGGGCACACAAACCCTTTCAGGATCTGCAGAGTACTCGTTTGGGGAAACAAAAGCAGGCTGCAAAAGCTATCTGAAAACGGTGTCTCAATCCTCTGGGTGGGTTGAAACTTGGAGTGTGTTAATGCTGCAGTGAGTGGCACGTGAGGAAATTCAAAAACTGCCTATCTGTGCTGGAAACATTTCCAGCACAGACACAGGAATATCTTGTAGGGGAGGATGTAGAATGTATTGTTCTGCTTGTATCAATTGCTCCTTTAATAAAGACTCTGGCTGAATTTGCAGTAGCAGGAAGTTCTCCCATTGCAGTGAAATCTAGCCCATGAAGAAGCTCCCTGGGGCAGGCAGCTCCTGGAGATGGGGTCTGAGACCAAAAAAAATAGCTTTGGGACTGAGCCTGTAGTTGGCAGAATCTTCTCTTCCCTTGTGTGATTTCATGTTAGTCATTGTAGCTGTGGATGTTGGGGAGAGCCCCAAACCTGAGTGCTGGACTTGCCCTGGAACCAGGCTAAGGTACAAAGAGGTCAGAGAGAAGACAGATGGAAAGGAACCTGCCCATTTTGCCAGAAGACAATTCCATCTGGTATTTTAGAAGGTCTTTGGTTTTGCCCTTGGTCTATCTGCATTAGCAGTCCCTGAGCATTGCCTTCTGGGCTGAGAGTGAGGCTGTGCTGGAGTAAACCACATCATGTGGCATTGGAGGGACCAACCCTCACTGCAAAGGTCAGGCTGGTCCTGCCACAGCTCTGCAGTTCCTGTTTACGCCATCCGTGACGTTCCCAATCCCTTCAGCACTTGTGGTAGAGTTTCTGCAGCTCTTCCTTGGTAACTAACTCCAACTGGCCCAGCTGAGACATGAGCAGGATGAATCCTTGGAGTGCAGCCAGCTCTGGCTTTGATGTCGCACTCGTGTCACTGATGTCAAGCCTTTGAACAAGGCCCCTGCTACAGTGTGGGGCAGATGCATGCAAGAAGAGCCTTCTTGCCTTGCGGGGACACCCAGAGTCACAAGATCTCAAATGGGATGCCAGAGTGCAAATGTTTGTTGTGGTCCAAGCCACGACTCCTTTCCTCCTCCAGTGACGCAAGCGTGTGTCATTCCCGTTTGGTGCTGAGCCGTGCAGGGGCAGATGCTGCCCCCCCCCAGCATTCCTCCACTGTGTCTGTGCAAACCCAGAAATGAGAGGCTCCCTGCAAACAGGACTGGTGGGGTCACTTTGTCCATGGGCTGCTGGAGCTCTGAACCAAGAGCTGTGGGTCTGGAAGTCTCTGAATAAAGACTGAGAGCATGTGGGGTGTGTAGCATCTCATGGAGCTGAGACTGGCAGGGGCTGGTCCTTAAACTTCTCCAGCTGCAGTCAAGAGCCTCCTAGCAAGAGCTGAACATTTGCCATCAACATCTGTAAGAGCTGTGGGGAAGAAAAGCACACTCTGAACTAGTCTGTGACAATAACACCACTCGTGCTCCTTGGTTTTGTTGTAGGTGTGTCGCTTTTAGGGCAGGACTATGTGTGAGAGCAGCAGCTCCTGTGGACTTGCATTGCCTTACAGAACACTAGTAGTGGAAAATGCACCTGCATTGCACGTGCAAAGGCATTTCTAATGTTGAAGAACATTCTAATGTAGAAGTGGTTATTTTCCAGGGGACATTGATCAGTCCCTTCCTTTTCCTGACAATGCATGACTCCTTGAAAACATTGGTCTGTTCCTGTGGTCTTCCCACTGGGCAGGTAAAAAACCTCTACAGAAAAGCTTTCTGATTTGGAATGACAAAGCCTTTTTCTCTGTGAGAATCAAAACTTTAGTATGTGTAGATTTTTCCAAAGGCAATTGATTAATTTTATTTTTTTTTCCCAGTCTTTCCTTGTAGTGGAAACTTTCCTAGAGTTTTACTGGTTTATTATGAAGACTTCTAGATGCTACAGCAATAATGGAATTTCCCTGCCTTTATTGTGTTTTGTGCACACTGTTGCATGCAAACTGAAGGTCTGGCTTTATATCTTCAGCAAGACATGGGACAAATTCAAAGGCCTGTTAAAACCCAAGTGGAACTCTGTGTCTGAGATATTTGGCCCTGTCACCTGCAGCTGTGAGGCTTCGGTGCAGAACAACTCCAAAACGCTGAAGGGGATGTGGCTATGTCTTAAATAGCTTTCCCAATAGAAACCTTTGCTCTTGTATTTGGGAGAGAATGTTTTTACAGAGCCAAAGCACCATATGCTTAGATTTGCCATTATATGAGTTGGAAAATATAAGTAGAATTACATAATGTTACATAAACATTTTCCTTGCCTGCCTGATTCATTTCCCCCTACACAAACTTTAAAATATTGGGAGTTTATTTCTTCAAGTCTCAGATCTGATACTTGAAATAACTTTTTTTTCTAATTCACAGAGGTCATAAAAATCTAGATTCTCTGCTTTTATAAATTAATTAAATTACAGAGCAGACCAGAGAGTTACTACAGGTGCAGAAAGCCTTTCTCTGCCTTCCTAAATTCTCCAGTCTTATTATGTGGCATGACAAATTTCTGACAATTGACTTACCAGCTTTCCAGCAGCTATGGCCAGTCATTCTTCTTAGTGAAAATCAGACAATCCTTTTTAACATGGAATTAATGAAGTGATGAAAATTTACATCAGCAAAGGATTTATCCCAGAGCCTTACAACTGAATTAAAGGTACTTACGCTTCCATAAATACCAACCATTGTTGCTAATCCAAGACTTGAAGTCTTTATTCTGTCACTTTATAGTTAAGCTGGTAGAGAATTAGAATGAGAGAGATATTTTTCCAAATTTAGTTTAAAAATGCTTATTTTGTTCCTCCAGTAAAGAGAAATGATTACTTGAGCAAAAATTATGACCGTGCTAATTGGTGATCTAAGAAATCTAGCAGATTTTAATTTTAGGTTTTCATTGTGTGAAATTCCCATTCAATAAAAAGGGATTCTGATATCCCTAAAACTTTCTTTTATCTTTGCATCTGCTATACAGAGTAATCAAAAGTCAAATGCCAATATGCATAGGGCCAAATGGGCCAATGAATCCTCTTCTTCTTCACTCATCCTGAAGTCTTCATTTCTCTGTAACAAGTGAAAGTCAGAGGTAATTTGTATGGTCTGACACCTGACTAATCACCTATAGTTTAAATGAGACCTTGAAGAGCCTATGTGGCCATTGCGAACTCCTGAGTCCCAGAAATAGCATTCCTAAAATATATACTGAGCAATTATTCATTTTTTCAATGGGATGGGTGCATGCTGCGAGGTGTTGCTATTGTAAACTGTTCACAATTCTCTCCTGTTGTGTTTAAAAAACCCCACACCTGGATTTGTGCTCTTCCCATTTGATGTTGGCAATGTCTTTGTAAAGAATTCCTTGGAAGAGAGGGGAGCGTGCAGGTGGGCAGTGTCATAGAGACCAGGTACTACCTGCACTCTAATGCAGCCAGATCAGGAGACAGTGAGTGCTTCTGCTCTAATAATCAAGGACAAGTCCCAGATGTCATGACTAAACTATTTCTTGTCTTCTTCCAAGAAGGGAGAACATATACAAATTGTCCAAAAATACATGGAAACTTACTGAGAAAGCCCTTCCTATAGGAATGAATGTTTGTTATTTTTATATTGGGGTGGCGTTCTGAAAAAAGCTTCTGGGTGCCAAGAGAAGGGAGGATGATGTGGGAATATACCCACTGGCAGCACTTGGAGTGTGATAGGGAATGCCTGGTCTGGAATGCCTGGTCTGGACTGTGCAGAGTCTCATGCAAGTTTCCACTGCCTTGCTTCCTTTTTGTTCCTCAAATAAAAGCAATCACTCTTCCTACGAACACATGTGATTAGAGGTGAGTATTTAGCAGCATTAATTCATGGTCTTTGTGAGAGCTCATTCCTTCCTCACCCCACCTCAGAGCATTTAAAACTTCCCTCTGCCAAAATATAATAAATGGCAGGTCTGGCCCCTAACGATTCCTCACCCGGGGAGCCAGGGACGAGGGCAATTTATCTCCTAATGATTAAACCTGCAGGGAAAAAAGGGTGAATTGCCTGAATGAAATTACTGCCCATGCATTATTCAGCCACCTGTGGGGGTTCTGCTCCAGCATCCCAGGCAGGCGGGTTCCTCTGGGATGGGCAGCCCAAGCCAAGCCCTTGGGGAGCTGTGGGGCTGTAGATGGCAGCAGAGGCTGCGGGATGGGAAGGCTCAGGCAGAGCTGTGTCAGGGGCTCCAGGGAGATGGGCGTGGGTGCAGGATGGATGGAGCTTGGCAAGGCCATGGGGAGGAAGGGTGCTCACCCCAGGTTGGGGCTGAGAAAAGACAGCAGAGAGGATCCATCCTGCAGACAAGAGGAGTGGGACAGGGAGAAGGGGAGAGGAGAGGAGAGCTCTCTGCATTGGTGTGTGCTTGACTGCCCTGTCTGGACTGTCCAAATCCAACCTGTGTTTTGCTCTTACCAGTCCCTCTCTTGGCCCATGTACAAGGCTGGTGCTGGGTGCAGTGCTTTGGGCTTTGCTTCCCCCTCAAGTGCAAGGGCTTGGGGCTTTGCTTCCCCCCCAGGTGCAAAGGGACCTGTCCCCTGCTCAGGGGCAGGAGGGGACAGTGGAGGAAATGCAGCAAATAATCTGTCATGCTGCTCTGCTTTGATAGTTGCTAAATGACTTTTTTCCTCCAGTTTTAATTGTAGTGCCCAACTGGATATACAGATGTTATATTTTTGGTTGTGAGTGCATGTTATGGGGTCTCCTCTGTCCTGTACTTGTAGTGTCTCAGCTTCGGGGGCTGCTTTTCCCCTTGTCTTCTCACTCAAAGAGCCAGCAGGTGGGACAGGGTGTTCTACATTGAACTCCCTGATATTTGCTCCTACAAAAGACAGAGTTCCTAGCTGAGCTGGGACTGATGATCAGTGTGTCACATCTGGCACATGAGGCTGCACAAGACTTTCAGGATCATCACTTTTGCCATCCTGCTGGAGGGGTGAGCTCTGCTGGCTGTCCTGACCGATGGGTCAGCTTTGGTGCCCTAACCCCACACTTTACCTTCCCTGCAGGGTAGCCAAGCTGGGAACCACCTCATCATTTAATCTCAGACCATTGAGAGATGCAGGGGAATACATCCAGATAAATGCTCCTCAGTGAACTCAAATGATGGCCTGATGCTGACCCTGGTGTTCCTGGAGCTGCTGCTGGGGAGCAGAGGGAGTTTACCCACTTGTCTGCTATGGTACAAACTCTTCCCTGAGCTGTCAGTTGCAATGCCCTGGAAAACTGATCAGGGGCCAGCATGTGTATTTGATAATATGAAAAGCTGTATTTCCCTCTTGGACAATCCAATGAAAGGTCCCCATCCAGTCTCCAGTGAAATCACCTTAACTTTTTTTTCTTTAGTTTCTTATAGCTTTAGCTGATGTAGAACTGGGCAGAGGGTGTGCTTAAGTGCTGGGAAGTGAGAGCTGCAGTGCTCTCACTGAAGTAGCATTCCTTGGCAGGCTGAGTGCAAGCCACTCTCAAGCTGTGCCAACTGGCTATTTCGAGTCTGAGAAATAGGCAATACCTCTAGGGTGCTAAATTAATTTCCTTTACTTTGATTGCAATGCATAATGGAGAAACCAATACCCTTTGCTTCAGCAGGATGTGAGCAAGTAGTGGGGTTCTGACTGATGTCCCTCCACAGTGAAATATGTTTCCTTCTTCCTAATCTCAAAGTATTGCAAATGCTTTTGGCCCCTGATCAGGACCAGGAAGAGTTTTCCATCCCAGAGCAGTGAGGAGAACTGTCTGACTGTGGGTGAATGAGAAATGGCAGTGCTGTGAGAAGTAGGTTGGCATCTCTGTGCCAGGGATGAGTGGCAATCCCAAATGGCTGCTCCAGTGCAATGTGTGGCCTCATCCCCTGTGAGTCAGACCTGCCTCATACCCTAATTTCCCTTGAGCAGCTCTTAAATGGTAGATCATGTCACTGAGCCTCATGCAGTTACAAAACTCATCCTAGCTGGGAATGGGCCAGGAGCACTCTGGGGTCTGTCCCTGAGCCCTCCTGCAGCAGCCTGGGGACTTGGGTGGGTGCTGGTCTCACATCAGTGACTGTCCAGACTTACTGGAATTGCCTGAACTGAGGGTCACGTGAGGGCTGGTGAAACTGGATGGATGCATTGTAGTGTGAGAACAAAAATAAATGGCATTGCACCCATCAGCTCTGGTCCATGAATAATAGAGATTCCTTGTTTACAGGATGTGGGACAATTGTTTAATTATCTCAGTGTTGGCTGGTATTTTTCTTCCTTTTTGTCACATTTTAAGGCAGCATGTTTAAAAACAAGGTCACAGGAGATGGAGTGAGTCCATGGAGCCCTCATGCCCACTCCTGGAGTATGGATGTCCACCAAGAGTGACCTCCAAGAGCCATTCCCAGGGAACATCACCTTTCCCACCTCCGTGCCCAAAGGCGCTGTGGGATTTTTGTTCACCTGTTCAAAGGGCCTGTGAAGGAGACAGAGAGAGCTAAGGGAGAGCTAACAAATGATCCCTCCTGCTCCTTCTTGCCCTCCCAGCAGCCTGGGGGTCGTGTGGGTTTAATTAATCAGTCGTCTCACGTGGTGATGCTGACACAAATGGCACCTGCTGTCACCCTCTGCCATGTAAATGCTGGTGATAAATGGCAGGGGCTGTGCTGGCCAGTGATTCCAGTTGGCCAAGCAGAGATGGATGCTTGTGTCCCTCTCTGTGACAGAGGAGTTAATCATGATGAAGAGTGAGCATATAGGGCAAGCAGCTCCAGCCTGGTCTTCCAAGGAGGATGCTGTGGTCCAGTTCACAGAGAGACTTTACCAGTGGCTTAGAAAGGCACCAAAGGTACCAAGTTCTCCCTTATGTGCCAGCAGATGGATTTGGTGCAGGTCAGTCACATTTTAGAGGATGTTTTAGGTAACTGCATGTGGGAGGCTGGTAGCTGCTCCTCATGCTCAGCCACTCCTGGATGCAGTGTGCTGTGAGTTCCTTTTCCAGCAGAAATGTCCTGGCTGGTGCAGAGTGTCTCCAAGCCTGGAGTATCAGAAAAAGGGTCAATGCCACCAGATGGATGTGCTGGTCTGTGTCAAGCATCCTCATGGTTCTCAGGCCAATGCTTCTCCCAGCACCTGATCTCACTGCCCTAAGTGACAGTGACTAGTAGCAGTAAAAAGGAGCCAGGCCAGAGGGCTCCTTATTCTCCTTTGCAGAATTGTTTTACAGGTATCAGACACTCAGGTGATGTGGTATCTGGAGGTGGAAATGATATTGGGGCAGAAGGAAGGGTGTAGTGGGCAGAGAAGAACCAACTGAAATTCAGCAAAGGCAAATGCAGGGTCCTGCACCTGCGGAGGAACAGCCCCAGGCATCAGGACAGGCTGGGGCTGCCCTGCTGGAAAGCAGCTCTGTGGAGAAGGACCTGGGGCCCTGGTGGACAACAAGCTCTCCCTGAGCCAGCAGCATCCCTGCCTCCAAGATCAGTGGATTCCTGGGACACATTAAGAAGAACACTGCCAGCAGGTTGGGGAGGTGATCCTGCCCCTCCACTCAGCCCTAGTGAGGAGTATCTGGAGTGCTGTGTCCAGTTCTGAACTCCTCAGCACAAGAGACACATGGAGCTCCTGGAGTGGGTCCAGTTGAAGACAGCAAAGGTGATCAAAGGACAGGAGCCTCTTGTGAGGAAAAGGCCTGTTCAGCCTTGAGCAGAGATGACTGAAAGGGAACCTCACCAATGCCTGTCAAGGATGAGCTCTGGGGAGTTGTTTGGTCTGTGGTGTAGGGTATGGATGGGATTCAAAGTCTGGAGCACAAAGCCTTTATCTCTGTGCTCAGACTGGCTGCACACAGTCTGCAACCTCTCCAGGCTCTCTTTCAGACCTGGCCCATCAGACCAAAAAAGCACACAATACTTCCACTGAGGGAATCATTGAAGCCTTCTCCAGCAGCCAAGGAGAGCCCTTTTAATGTCTGCAGTGTCCTGGTGGCTTTGCTACGTGACTGAAAAGTCAATATTTGTATTGTTATTGACTTCTCCAGAATTAATTCAGCAACCCCTATTAAGAATCTCATTCTTGAAGTAACTTCATAGTTATTGAGAGTAATCTTCATAAATGATGTTGTGCTTCTGTGTAATCTCATCCAATAGATCTTTCTGTATCATCTATAATTTTTTAATGGGGGAATTGGTGCAGAGTTCCTTGATTTCTTCAGTCTATGCTGAGCAGCATGATTTAAGACTGAAAATGCATGTTTCTGTCTTTTGACAGTGCAATTTGATTGGGAAGAAGTGTCCAGTCTGTTCTGCTGACAGCTCATTGCACAGGTCTGTGTGTCCATGCACTGTGTGGGGACATTACCCAGGCTGGGGTCACCAGGGTGACCTTCACTCATCACTCTGCCACCAAGCTGGACAGGCAGGCAACTGGAGATGCTGTCTGCATGCCAAATGAGATCAGCGTTCCCAGTCCTCCCTCTTCTGCTTTGGGACCCATTGATCACTGTTAGTGTCAGTGAATATCTGCTGGGTGTCCCCTGAAATAAAGCTTTCCTCTGCTGCTCTCTGTCCAGATTTCATCAAAGGCTAAAAACTCCTTTTGACTTCAGTGATATTTGGATAGTTTTCTTTGAAAAAGAGGAAATAAATTGCATTAACTCTGCTCCAAATCCCCAGAATAATTAGAATAATATCAGTAAAAATGGTGGGGTTGACTCAAAGATGAGTCATGCTGCTGATTTGTGATGCAGTTGCTGTGAAAAAGCAGAGGATGACCCACACATTCCTCAGGCAGCATGGCTAGTCCACATCCATGGACCAGCTTGGTTTTCCTACCTCCTTCTCAGAATACAGCTCCTGGCTGCCAAGATGGGATGCAAGACCATGCCTCAGACTAAATGTTCCACATCTCCCTATCCATGTGAAACAGGGAAAGATCTTTCTATCCTCCTCTATCTTTGTAGAAGTTGTTGAACCTCAATGCTGGGTGTGGGTTGCCCAGAATTTTATTGTTAACTTTCTTTGTGCCAATGAGAGCTGAAAAAGCTTTGAGATATGTGGTTGATGCTGATCTCCATAAGTGCAGAGATGTCCCTACCATCTCACAGGTGATTCCAGAAGAAGCTGACAGACAGGATTAGAATTGGATGGAGCCTGCAGCAGCCCCTTCCAGGCAGTGCTCAATTTTTCCCCTGGAAAGTGGAATGAGCTGGTAGGGTTTGCTCATGTCTCAGAGATCACACCTGTGTTCACCCTAGGGTTCAGCAGTCTGAGGAGCTGCAGTAACAGCATTGCTTGTGCTTTCAGCACAGACCTTGATGTGTCTTGATTGTGGAAAATGAGCTTCTCCTTCAACCTCTGCAGTGTTCTTGGGGGCAGGACTGATGTGGTTTTGTTGGACCAGATTTTTGGGTAATCAACATTCATCATTATCTCCTTCAGGGAAATGTTAGAGGCACAAATGTTAGAGGCATTTGATCTCTTAATATCTGAGCTTGCCCCATATTTTAGAGAGATATCGGAACATTTAGGATTAAAGTTGCACATGTGTGTAACTAGAATTTCCCACAAAGCACATTCTAATCTTTTCCCTTTGGACCACTTCTAAAATATGAGCCTACTGTAAAGAACATTGCAAATCAATATTTATGCATGCAGAAAGATAATTTAGTACTCTGCCACATTAAATATTTTGTTCAAGTACTGCCACTAAAGCCAGCTTAATAAACTGAAGAAAAATTCTCTCCAGGAGAAGGACAAAGTTTGGAGAATTGAAATAACTGGAGCAAATTCTTTCCTTGGTCAGTATGGCCACGTGTCACAGTGAGAGGGGAGGCACTGCCAGGACTCCCTTTCACACAGTTCTTCTTGACCACTCAGGTGCCACTTCTTTATGCTATTTTTGCTCCTTCCAAGAATGTGATGAACGTTTTGGAGATCAGAAGAAATGAAGAACAGAAGAAATCAAGAACTGGCACAGTGCTGCCTTCGTTTTCACCTCCTGAGCTATGACATGGGAGTGAAGCATGACTACAGAAACATTTCTGGCCTAAATTGAGAACATTTACAGAATCCTGGATTTCAGTTAATTGTGCAAATCCTTGTGGCTATGTCAGATTCCAAGCAATGAACTGTCTTTTTTTTTCTATTAAAGGAGTCTCAGGATTTTTATTCCACCATTTTAGATTCCCTATTTGAGACACTTAGGTTTTGTTCTCCTGGAAGTATTTAAGGTCTGGTTGGACAGGGCTTTGAGCGACCTAATCTTGTGGAAAATGTCCTTGTCCATGGCAGGAAGGTAGGACTAAATGATCTTTGAATGTCACTTCCAACCCAAATCATTCTGTGATTGCATAATTTTCAGTGAGTCCAAACATCCACAGGTTCTGTCGCTTTTAAGCCATGAATTTTTATCCACATACACCTTTACAACACCTTTTCCCCAACTTCAAACTTTGGTAGAGCTGTGTTTTGGCACTGTTTACACAAAACCTGCTATAAACATACAGCTTCTCCCTTGGTTTTTCCCCAGGATTTTTACTTTATTATGTTTCCCAGATGTATGCATTTTAAAATCCCTTGTCACATTGCTATCAGACCCAGGGGGAAGCACACACCACTCTGTTAAATCACACAGCAGCAACAAGCCAAGCAATACTCAGTGGTGCATGGATGTGCCAATTAAGAGTGCATCCTACTTTCTCAGTCTGCCTGCTTTTCTCATTCAGGGGGGTCTAATTGTTTGCTTGCAATTATTTAGAGAGTCTAATGAGGCTGAATAGAGGTCAGATCACCTGTCTTAGAAGTCTGGAAGCAGATGTGATTTTTTTGTCTATAAAATTTAATGTTTCAAACACCTTAAGGTGAAACAAAAAAATCTCCCCAGAGTCATGATCTGCAGACTGAATATACGAACAGGTTATGTCTCCTAGTCCACATAACCTTTGGGACTCTGGAAGGGAACTGCCTGCTAGAATTAAAGACTTGTTGCATTCAGTCTGTCACTTGTAAAACCCAGTGCTGCCATTTCTGAATAGATACTAATATGCTGATATTTTTGTTCATTATGCCCTGAGTGCAGTCTTCACTGCTGAAAAAAACCAAACCCACAGGGATAATGACAGCTTTTCACTTGGCCACAGGTGGTTTCCTTGATGTTTGTGCAAAGTTTCAATTGATTTTCCTAGAAGAAGTACCATGACCCTTTGGTGTGTTTATCAGTCACAGTAAACTGTAAATGCAAGACTGAGGTTACAAAGATTGTGGCTTTCTATGGTATGTCCTGGGAAGGGTTCCTATCCCAGGGAGTTAAGTGACAAAGATGAACCTTAGCCCTCTTTGAATCAGGCCCTCTTTCACCTTAGCAAAGCTGTGATGGCCTGAGCTGGAGCATAATCATAGCTGAGTTTGTCCCTCTAAAGACTACNTATAATATAATATAATGTATAATACTCTCTCATAATTATATTATTAGTAATTATTTATAAGTTTGTTATTATAAACTATCAATAAAACCTATTCAGATCCCTCTGCAGATCCTTCCTACCCTCCAACAGATCAACACTCCCATCTAACTTGTTTTCAAACTGACTGAGAGTGCCCTTGACTTCCTCATCCAGTCATTGATAAAAATATTAAATAGAATTATCCCCAAAACTGAGCCCTGGGGAGCACCACTGGTGAGTGACCAGCAGCTGGATTTACCTCCACTCACCACTCCTCTCTGGGCCTGACCATCCAGCCGGGTTTTACCCAGTGAACAGAGCACCTGCCCAAGCCATGGCAAGCCAGTTTCTCCAGGAGAATACTGTGGAAAATGGTGTCAAAAGATTTTCTAAAGTCCAGGTGGACACACCCAGCCTTTCTCTGATCCTCCAAGCTGGTGTCCTTGTCACAGAAGGAGAACACATTGATCAAGCTGGAGCTGCCTTTGATAAACCCTGATTATCCTGCATGTGCTGTGTATGGCACTCAAGGCCATCAGCTCTGTAGCTGTCCTGGGCACTGAGCTCAGGCTGACAGGACTGTAGCTCCCCAGATCCTCCTTCCAGCCATTCTTACAGATGGGTGCTTGTATTTGCTGACCTCTCCACTGAGCCAGGACTGCTGATAAATGGTGGAGAGTGGCTTGGTCAGCTCTCCCACAGCTCCCCCAGCACTCTTGGGTGGATCCCATCCAGCCCCATGGACCTGTGTGTGTCCAAGTTCCCTTGGATTGTGGGGGCTTCGTTCTCCTGCCTGGCCCTGTCTTCCAGAGCAAGGGGCTGAGAACAGCTGGTCTCCCAAAGACTCAGGGGAAGATGGTGTTAAGTGCCTCAGCCTTATCCTTTGTCACTATGTTTCCTCCCTCATCCAATAAAATATGGAGGTTTACCTTCAACCCTCTTTTGTTATTGTATTTATACAAACATGTTTTACTGTCTTGTACAACAGTAGCCGGGTTAAATTATAATTGTGCTTTGGCCCTTCTAATTTTCTCCTTCCATAACTTCATGACATCCTGGTAGTTGTCCTGAGCTGCCTGCCCCTTATTCCAAATGACATAAACTCTCCTTTATTCTTAAGCCCCTGACAAAACTCATTGTTCAGTCAGGCCAGTCTCCCCCACTGGCTCATCTTTTGGCACAGGGAGATAGCCTAATTCTGCTCCTTTAAAATTTCCTTATTGAACCATGTCCAGCTTTCCTGAATTCCTTTGCCATTCCAGAAGTTCCTCCCAAGGGGTTCTGCCAGCCCATAAAATGTAGGTTACTGACTGTCATTGCTCCATAAAGCTCCTAAACACGAGAAAGCATGAGAAGACAACATTAAAAACTCTTATGTTCAGAGAGAGGTTTTGGCTCAAGCTTACACATTGGCAGATGTATAACACAGAGCATAGTCACAAAGTTTAGTAAAGTCTTCAGGATTAATCACCAGTGCCAGGCTCAAGAGGTTCCAGTTGGTTGGTTTTTTTTCTCCAAAGATTCCTGAGAAATTTCATGCTAACTTCCCATAAAGCCAATAATCTCCAGCTACAGAGCATTTTAAGTTTTGTATGGGTAAATGAATTTCTTAAGATACTTTTGAATTTTGGCCCAAAGTGGCTTTCCTAATTTCACCTTGTGTATTTCTGTTGAGACTGACACAGGAATCCAAATTCCTGCAGTCTCATTCTATTACCTTACAACTTCTCACCCTCCCCTTACTTTACACTGATATGAAATAGAAGCTCTTGTACCCATTCAGTATCCTTCTTGGGGCTCTGTGGAACCATGTTGCACAATGTTTGTAGGGTTCCTGGAATATTTCAAGTTGAAAAACTCTGGTATTGGAGCTGACACCTTTCCTTCTTTTCTTCATCTTTTTAAATTTTTTGTTTCAAGAGTTATAAATCTGCTTCCGGTGTTCCATCCTCCTGTGGCTTGGTCGTTGGTCTGCTCCACATCAATGTGTTCATTATATAATATGCTGATGTGGAAATTGCAGGAAATTATTGCTTCCTATTACACAACTGTTGCTGCATATCTGATATGTTTTCTGATGCTCAGGGGAACAGAAAGCCTGGTGCCTCTAATTGCTGTTGCACCTTTGCAGATCCTTGACTGTACTCCATCATTAGCCTTGAACAGTTGCTCAATATGATTTTATTGGAATGTTACAGGTTTTTCTTCCAGTATCTTTATGTTTACATGTTTCTTTGCTGTTCTTATTATCTCAAAGGTGGTATTTGTGGTTTTGCACTGTTGTATGGAAGCTGTGGAGATCTAGATCCCTGCAGCACCCAGGGATCTCAGGCAATGGGGTCAGACAGCGTAAATCAAGCACACACAGGGCTCAAACATGTAGATGTGGCAATTAAACCCACTGAAGTGTAGGGGCTGGGCTGATGCAGCTCTCTGCAACCCTCAGAGCACATGCTCTTGTCCTGACAACGAGGTCAAGTCTTTTATCTCAAACTTCGATAAAGAGCATTAAAGTTGCATTATATTTCCTCATATCTGGAGATAAGCAATGCTCTGGACAGTCTCCAGAATTCAGCTGATCAGTGATAACTAATGAAACCACTGCTTCTCAACAGTGTGCATCAAGCTCTTGATGATATTAGTACCTGATAGTGCTACTGGCTTCTGTGGAGTGGCAAACCTCAAGGTTGTCACAGTGTAGCTCATGTTTTCTCTTTTAATCTTCTGTAGAATGATTCTACAGCAGCATCAGACTAAAATTGCGCTGGCAGTTGCACATTTCAGCAAATATTCACACACACAAAGTTGTGTGAATGGATTTGAGTCAGTTTGGGAGTCACCAACCAACAGTGTAAACAGTGAACCCAACTAGAGTGTATCCTATAAACTCTTGTGTCACAATGTGCTCATAGCACATTATCCAGCAAACACTGCATCAATCAAATGTGTCATGCAACAGGGGCACATAATTTTGGGAAGATGGTCACAACAGAATCAGAGTTTTCAGAGTGAAGTAATATCCTGCATCTGGAACAATATAACATGTAAATTTCCAGTAAGAAGCAAGAAAAATAATTTTGTAGATTAGGAACTTTGAAATGCTCCTGGTATGTGTTGAATATTAATGAATATGCCTAGTTAAAACATGGGACCCTTTTTAACAGGTATTTTTGAAAAAACCATAGATAGAGGACAAAGTCGATCTGCCTCAAGTGGCATTAGGTAAGGTAAGACACAGACACAGTTCTGAGTTTGTATCCCATTGCCCAGCTCCTACTGCTCATTGAAGAGATTCAGCCCCTACTGCCCATGGGTTTTGCAGTTTGTCTGTTCTGCAATTTCAATGTATTTCATCTGAGACCATGCACAGGCTGAGCTGTTGGTGCTTGCTGGGTGTGTGAGTTGTTACTCAGGGAGGCAGAGAAGGGAGCACAAGATCCAGGATGGGCCAGGAGATCAGGTTCAATAACTCATCCATCACACTGCTATCAGATTTCCTGGATAATTCTAGGAAATCACCTTTCTGAGCCTTTCTGACAGCTGTTGGAAACACCAATGCTGGTATCAATGACACAAATGAAGCTTTTGTTTAGTATCAAATACATGTGGAAAAAAGAGGTGCTACTATTTCTGTTTCTTCCAGTGAGATAAAATTTTAACTGAATCATATTGCAGAATTTAAGAATCCACTCCCAAGTCTGCTGAGATCATAAGGTCACTAAGAACATAAGGTCATGGGATAAATCCAGGTTGGAAAAGACCACAGAAAATGTTTTTGCACAGCCTCATACTCAAAGAAGGATCAGATGTGAGATTGGAGCTTCATCCCATGGGGCTTTCAAATCCTCCAAGGATGGAGAGACCAAAACTTCTCTGTTCTGGTGCTTGGCTGTCCTCATGGTGATCTCTTATTGCCTTTTGAAAAGTATATATCAAGGGTGTGATTCTGCTTGTTTTCTTCAGCCCAGCCAGTCCAGACACTGCACCAGTCATCTGAAAATGGTAGACAGATCCCTCAGACTTAGGTAAGATGTGGAAGTGTTTGGAATAAGCAGGAATAATTGGTGAGCACCTAAAGAGCCCACAGTCAATAGGGAATCAGGGATCTTTGGGTCAGGAATAAGAAGGTGCCTGAGATCATGCTTAAGTGGTTTTACTAGAACTAAGTGTCACCTTTTCTTAATTTTTTTTTCATTTTTAATGTTCATAATAAAAAAACCCAGATTTTTAAAAGTGCTCTGTAAAGGACTTTAATTCCCATTTTCTACAAACACTTGAAGACTGAATAAGAGGGCGTTGTAGCAGGGAGGGTTAACATGTGGTTAATGTGCCAGGTCAAGTGATTCCTGTGTCAGCAGTCATTTGCTGGCAACTGTGACCAAAGANAATTAGATAGTGTGAAGAATCTAGCACAAACAACCTTGTTCTTGGAGATCTCTGTCCTACTGATGTACAAATAAGAAACTGAACAAAAAGCCATGCTTAGCAATGCTTAGCTCATGCTGAAAGAATTATTTTAAAACAAAGATGTTTTTTGTTGTTGCATTTTTTTCTCCTTTGTCACCTGAACTCTGTGTGCTTCAGAGGATTCCTCTACTCCTATCTAATTATCTTTTTCCTAACTGTATCAGAAGGTCCATTGTCTAGCAAAGCTTCCAGTCATTCACTCTCTCACAAACCTTTCTTCTGGAGGCGCCTTAGTGAAGTGAGGAGAACCTCGCAGCTGATCTGTTTGGATTTTGCTCCTCTGGATCTTTGGTTTCTTTCAGCTGCTTTTCCTGGGGTTTTCCTGGCATACTCTGATTACATTTCATGTCAGCTGAAAAGCAGGTTACTTTTTCTGACTTCTCAAAATGCTGATGAAATCTCTGTATAGAAAGGCAGGAAGATGCCTGCAAGGCTGACCACAGGTCCCCAGGATTCAGAGTTCAAACTTTTGTGATATAATTTGTGAGTTGCTTTGCAGGGGATGAAAAGAGAAGGACTCCCTACATCTTTTATTTCTTCCTGGAAAATTACAGCATCATTTCTCCGACTGGTTCCCAAGATTTCAGTGAAAGTGAAAACAACAATCCAACCACAAAACCTTTATTGAAGTAGGTGATTTCCGCAAATCCTCTGTGAGTGTAAGGAAGATCATTCTCTTAGGAGACTATAATTAGGCAATCTTAACAGAGTATTGAATGTTCTTTTTGGCTTAGTTCCATCACTTTTTCTTGAGTCACTCAATTTCCATCAGTTTTATTTCTTGACCAAGTAATCAGTTTTGCAAAATAGGATCAGAGAGTGGTACATGTACCCTGTCTGTTAAACCCCTGAGGGACTAGGTAAGGTAAGACACAGATTCAGATGGTGCTGCAAATTATTCATTACCTACAGAAATGTTGCCTTGAATTATAATATTTTATGTCTACTGTTTCTTAACTTGCATTGTATAATTTGTTCTTTCAGTGAAAATTACCCAGATAAGGATTGGTTGTTTACTGTCCTGAAATAAAAATGCTTCTGATGGTAAGTAATAGGACTCCATGTAGAATTATTAAATCTGATAGCTACAATACTCAAGACTTCATTTGAAACTACTGTAAATTTATACCCATATAAACCTCATGAAGGGGAAGGCATAGTTTATGGGTTAGCACCTAATACTTCACTGAATATTGAGTAATACCTTTTTCCAGAGGATGCACAATTCCCTTCAGTCAGCTGTGAATGAGCTGAAGTGTCACATAAAGTCATATCTTAACAGCTGCTTGTCATTGTGAATAAGGGCCTTAGCATCTTGATCTTGTTTTTCCTCTATTTATAAAATTTAGTTGTAAAGGGAGATGTTCTGTTTTGGGTTAACACAAGGAGTTTGACCCTTGCTCTTTCTAAGTATAGTCTTCTCCCTGATGGAGGGAGGGAAGTAGAACCTCAGAATTCTTGTTTCTTATGTGTTTGCCTGTTGGCAAGCATGAGAGATACCTTTTCTATGGACTCTTGGTATCTAAAATAAATTCCTGCACATCAGCCTTGCTGTCAATAACAAGCCCTGTCCCATTAGTTACCAGTATCCAGAAATCCTGTAGGGATGCAGCCTCTCAGGTTGCTATTCCTTTGCCACATTCAGTTGATGGGGATTCACATCTCCAAGCTATTGGTGAAGGATTGTCTGACAGAAGCCATCAGTATCAGGATACCATCAGTATCATAAGCCTGATTTTTTTAAGGAACCAAGTTAGAAAGAAACATAAACTTTGGGATAAGATTTTCCTGATCAAGTGTCTTAGACCATTTCTGCTGTAATGTCTGGTGTATGGGTGACATAATGTCTTCTACAGGTGTTCCTGATTTAAACCACAAGGATTATTAGTTGATTAAAAAGAAATCCAAGGCTTTCTGGAATGTTCTACCAACAGAATACCTGGAAGCACATAGTGGGTTAGTGACACAGAACCTCAGACTGGTAAAAAATCTTTAGTTAGGACTGTGGGTCGCCTGCTCTAACTTGTGTGCTCCCTTCCGCTGGAGCAGGGCTGGCACAAACACAGGTGCTGTGCTCTGCTGGGAGCTGTTCTGGCCACAGACACTGAGACCTTACATTTCTTACATTCTTCTTACATTTGGCTTCTCCTTCCTGCTCAATGCACACTGTGAGCAAAGCTCAGTGTAACTCCTGTGGGAAGTGCTTCTGCAGAGTCCACTGTAGTTTTTTGGGCTGGATATTGATGAGTCTTTTCTGTGTCAACTGATCAAGTGCTGAAATAGACAAAAAGAGGCTCATAAGAGTAATTTCCAGGCTATTATAATGCTCATAGGTTTATCAACTAACCAGCTAATGCCTTTTCTTTGCTTTTATGCTTGACCTTTGTATAGCAGAGTATTAGATTCACACAGCACCAACAGTTCTCTAACAACAGAAATGTAGTCATTGACAGGACTGAAATTTTGGTCACTATCCAAATGGGACATCTTTTTCCTTACCTGAAGTTACCAATTTGTTGAGATTGAAATGACTCAAACACATAAACTTTTTCTGCAATAAAATAAGGAATTAAAACAATTGAGAGGCTCCTATGGGATCTTTTTTGACTTTATATTCTTGTTCTTGTAGTGCCTGTCCTTTAAGGTTTAACTGTGTTTTTTATAGTCTATAAGGTGAGAAATCTAAGTCTTGTACACTGTGTTATTTTAACTGTAGGAGAATCAAAGCAGAGGCAGGTCTGGAATCAAAAGGAAAAACTAACTAGAAATACTCATAAATATATTAAACATGTGTTGGGAAGTAGATGAGGCTTGTTTCACCAATATGTTCTATTTATAGAGAATTGTTCATGTGTGTGTATGTTAGTACGGACACATTTCTACAGATGCACCCAAACTTTGACAGAAAAGCACTGATTGCTGGGCTGTGCTGGTTTTCCACAAGTGGGCTACAGGCTGAGGAGTCAGAAGTGGGACAGAGTTGAATAATGTTATTTATCACTTGCTGCAGGGATGCAGCTTTCCAGAGGCCAGGAGGAGCAGCTCAGCTCCATACTCTGTCTGAGGTGAAGGAAAATCTTGCTCATTACCTCAAGGCTGCCTGATCTTTTCCTGATTTCTCTATCAGCCTCCATTGAGGTCTAAAGGTGCTTTGATTCTGTGTAGGACTGTCTCAAGGATTGAACAGGTGTTGAATACATGGTATTTCAAATAACACACCTCTGTCACCATCAGGTATGAAAAACCCTTTAGCTTTGAGCCAGGTCATTCATGGGGGTTATTCTGTGTCTCTGTCTGAACTTAAAGCGTTTCATGACCAAATTCCTGCTCACAGTCATTAGTTCAGGACCTCACACAGAGACCTTACTTAAACTCTGCAGTTGCCACATTGATTTGGAACAACAGTTTCAGATGTCTGGATATTGAATTTTGTTTGGTTTGTTTTCAGTATTCCATCAGTTGGCATTTCATTGCATCCTTTTAGCACTTTTCTTCTCACAATTGCACTGTATGAGTTTGCAATTTGTTCACTTTTGCCACTCTGTTGGAGACTGGCTGGGCTTTTTCTCTTTGAAAAAGGGAACTTATGTTTAAATAGAACTTCAAATAAATTAGATAAAATAAACAAAATTCAATATCC
>WBNQ01029142.1:5342-24436 GCA_013401375.1 Spizella passerina | reverse complement strand
GGGGTGCTTTATGTTCCTTGTTTTTAATGTCCAAACTCTGTACAGAGGCCAACAATGCTGATGTCAGTTATACCCATATGAACCTAACATGTTAGCTGATACTCTGAAACGTTGTCTCATGGCATGAGACTGGATATGTAGAGAAGGTAAAAGCATATGATTTGGACACCTGAAAAGAAAAAGATTCCATTTCTAACTGATTTGCTAAACTGTAAATAAGTCTGGGCTCTTCCTGATTTCTTGATGTGCTTTTTTTGTGAGTAATTGTATTCTGTGACCAGAAATTTAGAGCCTCAAACTGAGATGTTTATGAATAAATGAACAGAGGTTGTTTAAGCTCATCAAACAGATGAATGTCACAGCAGCTTAGAAAATGTTCCTTTATAAGTTACAGGTGTCACACGAACTCACAGACATAGTGCATGACCAAAAGAAGCAGTCATGCATCTCAGTGAATGAATTTAAATACAGGGATATGTGCTGTAAACAGCGTGAGCAATGCTTACCTCCAAGATTGCTTTTAAAGAGGGAGATGCTGAATTGTGGAGCACATTTCAGGAATTTGTGTCCCAGCCCTGCTGCAGGAAGTGTTGCTGGTACCTTGCATGTGTGAGCAAACCACTGGTGGTGTCTCAAATCTCTGGCTGTGGAGAGAAGCAGCTCCAGTGCATGGTTCAAATATCCCCCACATCATTCTTGCTCTGTAATGCTTTAGCATTGGTTTTAAGGCACTCCTTTAGGTGTCTTATGCAGTATGATGTAAGTAGTGAGCAATGTTAGCACTGGCAGAACACAGAGGTGTGTCCAGTGCCCCTGGCCCACATTTCCCCCTGCTTTTCAGACCAGTTGTAGTTTGACTTGTGGATGAAGGCTCACATCAGTTCTTCCATGTGAACTGGGTAGTGCTTCCCTATTTAGCACAGATCTGCTGAGAAGAGTACACATTAAACATCTGCACTGGCAGCTCTGTTTCTTGTGGTAGGAAACTGCATTCCCCTGCTTTGGCTGCAGATATCCTTGGCAATGTCCCAGGTTTGTGGAGTGGGATGGTGGAGAGACCATAGTTTGCCTCTGGGGAGCAGGATGGGAAGGCATTGCTGGTTCCAAAGATGTGTCTGCAGCAGGGAAATGGATTTCACTCACATACATCCTTCAGGGAAATATCCCTGAAGTCTTTCAGCTTTATGACTTGGATCCATGCAGGCTGCAGAATGGAGAGATGTGAAATCAGAATGTCAGTGAACAGTATATCCTCACCCTGTACAATCAGTGCTAAAGTACATAGAAATGAAAAAATCTTTTCTGGTAGATGACAGCTTCAGATGAGTAATTTATTTTGGAGATGAATGCTGGAGCCATGATACACATATGCAAAACTCCCAAAGACCAGGTCTAGTCACAAACTTGAGAGAAATTACAAAATCATTGCTTGTAATTAGACCATGCTTTCATCCCCAAACCAGACCAAAAACAGTGCCTCAAAACTCACAGAGGATGAAGTCATCCTGTTCCTGAGTTGATAAAGCAAGTAATGAATAATGGCAGATGTACTGTGAGGGCTGTTCTCAGCTGTTTCAAAGAGACCTTTCCTCTGGGTGCAACTTACTTTGGTCCAGACATGGTGTATCATGAAAGGGAAGGAAGGAAATTAGTAGGTTTTATCAACCATGGTAGACAATGGTCAGAATGGTCAAAAGGGAAATTATTTATATTTTCCCAAAGAAGATTCTCTGTGAACAAATGCAGAAAGTGGGAGTGAATTCTAGGAAAGGGGAGTATTTTACATAGATTATGACTTATGACTCTCTTGTGGCTCAGACCATAGTACAACAGGGCTGAAATCTTTGATATAAACTCCTATAGCCATTGTAAAGGAGAGAGTGGGAACGAGTGTGGCACAGAAAGTTCATGATGTATTGACTTAGAAAAGGCCAGAGGAGAGGAAGAGATTGAATATGAGTAGAAGGAGGAGAATAAAGAAAAAAGTACACTTGGAGCTTTAAGGTGTGACTTTGAGTGACACTCCTGATGGCTGCCTGTGCTATTTCAGCTTTTGGTGGAGAATGTATCTCTGCAAAAGCAGGCAGAGGGCTGGGGCTGTGATCAGGATCTGTTCTGTAGAATTTGTACAGAAGACAGGTCCCGGTGCTGCAAAGAAATAACTGCAGAGGACATCAGGAAAGCAGAGATTTAGGCCATCTCACTGCAGCCATTCAAGTGAAATGTCCCATTTGGGAGCCTAGCAGCTTTAGACCCTTCAATAACCACTGAAGGCAGGAAAGGTCTCACAGACAATATCCATCCTTCTCCCTGGCCTTAGCTTGTGCTAAGTGGGTTCAAAGCCAAGCCAATAAAGTGGATTCCAGTAGGAATCCATATGGATGGGGTTCAGTCCACCTATCATGTCCATCTCACATTTGGTGCATATATCATCAACAGAGCAAGACAGGCATCAACCTGGGACACCTCTGCTGGGAGAATGAGTTATGCTAAGATGAATCTTTCTTCTTTGACTGGATGGAGTCCAGAAAAACAACTCAGATGAAGATGGACAACAGAAAGGGTACACTAGAAGTTTTGACTTGGTGATCTGCTCAGGACTAGTTCCTGTCATGGGCAAAATGCACGGTTTCCTAAAGAACTGCTCAACAGATGACATCTCACTTTGCTGACCTCTGAATGCTGTGGTGGGTGTGAGTGACAAAACACACCATACTTATGGTCAAGAACTCAAGAACTAGCCAGGCTCAAAGATGAATCTTTGTCCCACATGGCAAAAAGTGATTTGAAAAATTGGGGGTTTGATTTTCAAAGAGGCTTTCTCACAAGCAGCAGGGCTGGTTCCAGGAACAGTGCTGTGGTGGTGGGGTGTGGAGAAGACAATGTGGTTCCCTATGCTGGCCTCATTGTTGTTTTGCTTATGCAACATTCCGCTCTGCCCACAGCACTTGGGTGACCAGAACTCGTGAACTGTTTTTCCTCTTGGCCACATTTTATTGCTGTTATCCCTCAAGATCGTCAATATCTAATTGAATGTAGGTTTTGTTGTATGCTCAATGAATTCCATGTGTTCATCTCTTAGAAGCAGTTTGACAACAATTAAGACAAGAAAAATTACAAAAATAGAGACAACTCCTTTTCAGGGAAAAATAATTGAAATTATAGAAGCCCCAGTCATGGTTGAATTTCTCAGTCCATGACATGGCTTGAGTAGAAGGTGCTAGAAGTTCTGGCAGGGTTTGTTCCAGAAACATATGAAAATGTCCAGAAAATCTGTATTTATCATTTAATGCCCTGTTGATTCACTAAAATGCAGATGCAGGTTTAACCTTTGTCTATTACCAAATTGAAATGATAAGAAGTGTGTAAGTGAAAGAAGTTTATTCATATCCTGTGAATGAATATATAACAACAAAACCCAAAACACATAGGATACCTTGATCAAAATTGGAAATTACATAATGCACAAAGTCATGTAACTGCTTGAGCAGACTGAAAAAAGGATGAGACAATTATACCAGCCACCTTTCCATAACCTAGGATGTTATATGGCACTGATTCTGATCTTGTGTGATCACTGACCAAATGGCAACACAAAAGAATTAACACCCACTCACACACACACTGGGAATAAACAAACAAAGGAACAAATCAGGCAGGGGAAGCAATAACCTGAGGTGTGGCTGGGGACAGAATATATTTTGCTCTGAAGAAGAATCAGTTTCTCGTGTAAGGGATGAGAAGCGATCAAATTTACCATTTCCCTCAATTTCTTAATTAATCACTACCATACACAAGCATTTCATGCCTTTCTTCTCGCTCTGATCTTTCCCTCTAATGGACATTTTTCCTAACGGCGTCTGGCTCATTAAGCACTCAACAGCCTATTGCAGGATGTTAACCCACTGCTATGTGACCGTGGACTTTGTGTAGAATTCCAGTTTATCATATTTTTCTCTGCTCGGTGCCTGCGATCCATGCAGTAGTTCTGGTGATAGCCCATTCATTCACATTGTGTTGAAGGGCTGACTATAAAATTCTTCTTTCTTTCCCCCCTTCTCTTCTTGCAACTTAATGCCTCCTCTTGCTCTTTGATTCTGGATGCATTCTTCTGGGATTAAGGGTTTTCTGTTTCCTAGAAGGAATAAAATATGACTATCTGAGCCAGAGGAGTAGGAAATCTCTCTGTAAAGTCCTTAATGGGGGTTTTTATGGGATATATTTTCACCTCATTTAGTTTTTATTTCAGTATGGCCCTTTCATCAGTCTGAGCATCTGAAGGAAATGACAACTTTATGGGAAGGCAAGTAAGAATCATTGGATTAAAAGGAGATATGAAAACAGAACTCAAAGACTAGAAAGGTTTAGAAAGAATAAAGGCCTAAAAGGTGATTCACTGAAGTCAAACTAAAGGGGTTTTTTTGGATGGAGAGATTCCTGAGACATTCTACATGATGACCAAGGGCAGTATGGGATGGTTCATAAAAGTGGGCAGATTATCTTTCTTCACAGATTTTAAAACCAGTAAAGAGGCTTTGATCTCCCATGCTGCTTTCTTCTCAGCAAGGGCCCTGATCATCCCCATATCAAGGTGAATACTTCCTTCAGCCAGGTCATGGCATTGTGGAAGACAAACTGGCCTTTCAGATATCATGAGATTTGCAAATATATTGGTATCCTGGGTAAGTTATTTCAGTGATTATCTGAAGTCATCATTAGTATACATAAAAATATACATTTTATCTCACCTGTGTGATTTCAAATTCTAGCTGGTCAGACATTGCATGCCTTTTGTCTGCTAAACTGAGCAAATTTTTATTGTCAGAAATATTTTCCAGTCCCAAATACAGACTGTGATTCCATTGCTTCTCATTTTTTTTCTAAGAGAAGTTAAAGAGGCTGAGCTTCTTACATCTTTTGTTTTAAGACAGAATTTCCAGACATAGAATCATTGCTGTAGCCTTTTTCTGATCACTTTCCAGTAATTCAGCTTCCTCCTTGGACTCTGCATGTTATTTGAATAATGGACTCACCAGCACTGTGTGCGGAGGTAATAACAAGATTCCATTTGGCTCAACATGCTCTTTGTATATCCAAGCACTGTATCTTCTGTTTTACAGGACAGTATACAGGAATCTCAGTACCTGCTCCTGAATATGCTCTTAGAGTGGCTCTCCTAGATGTAGAAATAATGTGCTTTACTGGAGGGCAGTGTTGGGGATAATGGTGTCAGCCAAGCTTTGAGGCCTATTGGCCCGTTCCCATTATTGTTGAGTGTTCTCTAAGCATTTGTGTCCTCTGAAAACTTCACCATCCTGGCTAAAGATGTTGAACAACTTTTGACAAAAGGAGATCTCTGTAGGATGCACAAAAAATGCCCCCCTTTGATGATTATTTCCTATTAACAATTGTTTTGAGGAGTGTAACTCTGGAAGAGACCTCCTGGGTCATTGAGTCTAATCCTCAGCTATTTCAAGTAACCACATCATACAGTTACTATTAGAAATCTAGTTCAATTTTAATCCATTTAATATGTGCTGTATTGGTTTTAATATAGTGCTGCTTTTGTGCTGAATGCCATGTGATAGTAAATCATTAAGTCATTATTTTATTTCTAGTAATGACAAAACCCAGCTGAAGTGATTTTTATACATTGCAACTTCAGTCTAGAAACAATGAAAACCTCCCCAAAAAAAGAGCCTGAGGTTTTTCTTCTTTGCCCATTTCAAATGAAATGTTTATAAAAATTAAAATAACAACTAAGATGACACCAATTATGTGCTGAGACACATTGCTGAAAAAATAACACATGGGAGGTTTTTAGTAGGATAGTTCAAAACTCCAAAGGATATTGATTCATAAGAACAGGAAGATAAAATGTAGATGGCAGAGCTAATTGCCTTCCCCAGTACTTCCTTCCCTTCTTCTCCCAAAGGTTGCTCCTTTCCTTTTCCTGGAAGCTGAGTTCCATGTGAAGTAACTTTTGGACTATGGCCATTTGATCTGCTCTGTTAAAATCACCCAGCCTGGAGATGGTTGGAGGTGGTTTGGGAAGCGGATGTGCACAGTGTGACTGCAGTGCCACATCCCCAGGAAGCAGAACAGGTCATTGAGGGAGGGCCCTGTTTGACCTGCTGGTTGCCACGAGCAAGCAGCCCCAGGCCCATGGTGCTGGGGAAGGCCAGGCAGTGTCTGGCTCAGTGTCCTGCAGAAGTGACGAGCTGAGGGATGAAGGCCACTGTCACCTATGGCTGAGTTCAGCCATGGCTGGTGGCACGTAGTGATGTGCTTCCTTCTCTGTGCTCCATGGCCAACAGTGATCAAAGAAGATGCCTGTGTGTGTTTTGGGAGGAATGAATGCAGCACTCAATCCTCCTGCTCTGAGGATTTTGCTGTATAATTTCCTTTCCATTTGGTAACTGGGAACTAGATGGAGCTTGGTAGTTTATGGAAATATACTTTAATTTTTTGTAAAAGTGGATTTAGGTAACATGTATATCCTTCTGACACAGTTTCATCCCAACCAGCAACTCAGCATCACAGAGCCACTCATCCACAATCCCCTGGTGGGATGGGTGAGAAAATCAGAGGAGAAAAAGGGAGAAAACTCACAGGTTGAAATAAGGACAAGGCAAAACAAAAGCTGTGCATGCCAGCAAAGCAAAACAAGGAGTTGATTCACTACTTTCCCTGGGCAGGCAGGTGTTCAGCACCTCCAGGGAAGCAGGGCTTCATCAGTTGCAATGGGAACTAGGGAAGACAAATAGAATAACTCCAAATGTTCCTGCCTTCTCCCTCCCCAGGTTTATATGCTTTATAGGATGCTATATGGTGTGGAATGTCCCTTGGGTCAGCTGGGGTCAGCTGTCCTGACTGAGACCCCTCCCAACTGCTTGTGCACCCCTGGCATCCTTGCTGGTGGGATGGGGTGAGAAAAAAGACCTTGTCTGTATAAACACTGCTCAGGAGTAACAAAACATGCCTGTGCTATCAACACTGTGTCCAGAACACCTCCAAAGCACAGCCCCATTCCATTCACTGTGAAATTACACTCCTAAAATGACTCTACCCCAAAGCAAGAATATTGTCTTAAATGCTGGAGACTGAGCATTTCTGAGCTCATCTTTGAGAGTTGGAGACATGAGAAGAGTTGGAGAAATACTGGGTCTCAGACAATATATTCACCCTCATTTATTTGATGAATTATACTTCTTGAAAGCAGCCCACAGTATGCAAGGCTTCCCTGCCCCACTGTCATAATCACACATGCTTACAAGAGATGTTTTCTTTCTTTGGACTTGTGTCCAAAGAAAGAACAGAGTTTTGGAAGCTTCAAAAGGGAGTTATTTGATCCTGCTCAATAACCTTAGAAATATCAATCTTGCTACTTCTAGAAATGTATTTCATCAGGGACCTGTTCAGATTGGGCATCAGAGTGGAAAACACTCAGGTATAACTGAGGGAGGGCATTCCCTGCACAGCTGAGTGCACTGGTGTGATGGTGTGGGACTGAGGCCAACAGAACAAAACTGTAATCTTAGAACTTTTCCCCTTCCATTTGATGGGACTTCCATTTGCTGCTCCTGGTGGACAGCTTTTACAGAGACTGCCTATGCAGAACTTAGGACCCAAAGATCTTTGTGATCTGCAAAGATCACGTAGTTAAAAAAAAAAGTCACCTGGTTTCTAAATCTGTATATTTACCAACTGCATTTTACTTGAATTCTGCTGGGTGGAAGGACTCTTCCATTTTGTCAGTGTTCCAAAATGTGAATGTTCCAGAGAATTTAATTTTATTTTAGATTATTCTCCTTGTTCTATCCAAAGGGGCACGCAGTCTTTCCTATTGACAGGTTAGGAAGTTTTCCAGGTCTAGCTTTTTAAAGCACTCTGATGTGGCCAAATGCCTAATTTCTAGGCATCACAATATCCACACTGAAGGCAGCCATAGTATTTTATTGTCCACAGCCTCCTTTATGCCTCAGCTCCCATCTCAGCACTGGGGTAGCCCATTCTCCCTTCTAAGGATGGTGTGAGGATAAATACATTAAAAAGGATGAAGTGCTCAATTATTATGGTAATAGGTCTCCTATAAATACATAAGCTATTTATGTATATTTGGATTTTAGCAGAACCTGACTTACAACTGCAGCTTAAAAAAAAGTCTGCCATAATCCCCATATAAATTCCATCTGTGAATATTTGATCAGATGCTATGTGGGTGGAAAAGTATGTTTCATTGCTATTGTGATTGCTTTCTTTCTTTAGCTTTTCATGAGTAATAAATGTGAAGAATGTCCCAATGCTTTTATGCTCTCCCAGTCAGTAATATTTTCTCTGAACCTGTATGCGAATGTTTAATTCATTAAATGGTATCATGCAACTTTATGGTGAAATCATAAATCTGCTCTGTTGCATTGCTTATTGGAAAATCTTCCACCCCAGCAAGCCCCTAGCACTATAGCTTGCCTCCCTTGATTACATATGGCTTTTTTGGCTGCTTCCCACTTTCTCTCAGGTTGTTTTCTTCCTCTGTTTCCAAACTTTTCATTTCACTTGATAGTAGTGAATCCACTGGTTTGAGAAGAGGACTTTTTTCACAAGAGTGTATAGCTGACAATAAGGAAGATACATTGCGTCCTTCCTTTTACTTCATAGGGATTTTGTGCTCAATATCGCCCAGATTTGTCAGTGCAGCAGTGCTGGAAAATCCCCTAGGGGCGTGAGACACCCGTGAAGGTACTTGTGGTTAAAAAAACTCAGAAATGTTTTTTTCTTTCTTGTTAGCCATTTCCAGTTTTAGCAAAACTGTGCAGGATTATGTGCCACATACAATATCATCCCTTGCCATCCTTCTCAGCATCAAGCTTTATTCATGGTCATGAGTAATCCTACAAGGCTTTCAGGAAATGCCTTTGGAGACCTGGAGGTGGGCATCACTAAGCTGAAGAGCTCCTAGGAAAGCAGTTTGATAGCAAGAACACAGGCTGATAAATCTGTGCAGAAAAGCCCAGCATGCAGCCTGCACAATCTGCCAGAGGGGTGCAAGTTTTGGCTATGATTTTAGACCAAATACCTGTCCAGACCGATGATAAATTACCTGCTTTCTCTAGAGTTCTGTGGCCATACTTTTTGCCAGAATCCCAGTGAAATGCAGTCAAAGCCAGCATGGCTGTGAACAGCACCCCAAGGGACAGATGAAGGTGCTCCCTTCTTGTGGCTCCTTGCAGCTGCTTTATCTGTGAGACCATCAGCATGTGCAGCCGTGAGACAAACAGGGCAAGCTGCCCAATGCTCAGCTGTTCCAGATTCTCTTGAACACTACCTTTGAATCCTTCTTCCTGAGCTGTGCTGTGCTGTTTGTGGTCACAAATGAGCTACTTGGGCAGTAACTATTACTGAAGGCTAGTTGGGGGATCTTTGATGAATTCTTAGTGGTCCAATGTCCCCATCAAGAAACTGCCCAGGCAATTGGAAATAGTTGGTGGCTTCTTGGTAGTGACAGCTGAAACACTCAAAAGAAGAGATTAAACCTTAACTCTAAAGCTGGCTGAGGGCCCATAAGTTCCAAGAAAATTGCCTTCTCCTGCTATGTCTACTTCTCATGGCTGCTACTGCTTTGGATCTCTTCTGTCCCCATGCTCTGACTTCCAGAATGGTCAGCAGAAAGGTTTCAGTCCAAGACACAATGCCACTATGGTACCGTTGGACATAGCAGTACTACTCATGTCTGAGCCTAAAAGCAGCTTTCCTAAGTGCCTGGGTACTACCAAGAGCCATAGGATACAATAATGTTTAGGCATCTAAAGGCACTGCATGAGACAACACTGTTCTTTAAAACCCACATGTAACCTCACACATGGTTTTATGCAATCCAAAAATCTCCTTTATTTAAGGTGGGCATGTTCTCAAGTGCTCTGGTCTATTTTTCCTTTTTCCTTTCAAGTCTCCTGTATTTTAAAAGAATGATTACATTTGCATTGAGGAATGTCCTCTGTACAAAGGGTGGGATTCCAGTATATTTTCAGGAAAGTGAACCAGGCAATTATCTTGCAGGAGCAGCGCGGGCGCCAGAATGAGGAGGTGTGGTAGAGGGGAATGTGTGATTGATTTCTCTTCTACTCCAGAGCTGGATGAAATGCCTGACACAGCTGTTAGCTTACACTGCTTACAAGAACGAGGAATCAATCTCACCAGATGTTGTTCATTTCCTCTGTTGCTGTGTGGCCAGCTCTGTTGTACAGAGGATGAGGGGGGCGGAGGGGAGGGAGGGAAAAGGGAGAAAATCTCAGTCTAAATTACACAAGAGGGCCCAGTGTGGGAATTCAGCGTAAACGAGGAACACAAGAATGAGCCATGACTGAGAAGCTGGAAGACAGAGCCTACTCATTTGTGAGCCTCATTCATTCTCTGGGGAGCACAGCAGACTCCTGTTCCCTGTGGGACAGCACATGACCATCTCATGAGCTCTCCTGAAAGTTAATGTTTTCAATTAAAAGTATGCAGGAGGTACATGGGGAGGCTTTGGTAACAAATGATTCAAGGCCTCATCTGCCAGCTGCATCATGTGCTGGGTTGGGTGAGTCTGTGGGGTGCTTACTCACGTGTGTAGAGCTTTTGAGTAACATTCAAAGAAGGGATCACAGTGCCAGGATGATGTGCTGCTACCACAAACAAACAAACAGCCTTCGTGCTTGGAGTCCTGTGTGTGCCAGCACCATTTCCAGCCACCTTCTTTCCCCAAGCTGGAAAAAGCTCCTGTGCTAGGAGATGCAGCTGGGGAGACCAGTCCTGACAGGAGAGGTACCTGGTGCTGGGAAGCAACTGAGAGGTTAATCCCCTCTTCCAGCTTTTTCACCAGAGCAGTTGTCTTCTGCTGATCCCTAAAAGCTTTCTTTGCCGGTGTGACTGACTGACAAGGAAATAAGCAGAGGGAGAGGAAAGCACCCTCGGATTAGGAGGGCACTTAGAGCTAAGTGTAAATGTTTCAGGAAGAGAGATATGAAGTGAGCAACCTTTGCAGATGAGCTGTAGAGGTGCCAGAGACCAGGAGAGGGCATGGTGATATCTGTTTCCCATGAAGAAAACAGTTTTAGTAAAGCAGTTGAACCTTGGTATAATTATCATCATTTTTTCTGGAAAATCCACTCCAAAGTGAATTGATTTTTGTTGTACACTTTTTTGACACCTTTTCCTGCACATTCTCTATTTCTCTGCTATATGCAGCATGTAGGTTACTGCCTCCGCTTCTCTACCATCCTTAGCAGGTGTAAGGAAAAGGGGAATGCTCACAGGGTTGCTGCCATGGGAAGTAAGACCAAGCAACTGCTCCCAAACAAGCTCTGGTTTGAGATCTGTGAGGAAGGGCTACTGCCATGCTTTGTGACTTTCTGTCTAAAACACCTGAAAATAAGCCCATCTCTCTCTGCTGTTTAGCATTTAATGCATTATTGGTAGAAACAAAAAATCCCAAAGACTTAAAAACCAAACAAAAAAGGATACTACTGAGGAAAGGACAGCCAGCCTCCTGCTCTCCTGATGTAGGACAGATGAGAGAGATGAGAACTGGGATGGAAACTGGACTGTAACACTGCTCCCAATAACAGTGTTGTGTTGCACGATGTGTGGCCTGCAATTATGGACCAGGATCGACCTGCTCTAAGATGTCTTCTCATAAAGCAGTTACTTCTGCCATGGGTGGGAGACTGGGTTCTATGGAGCACTCCTTTCACTGTTGTGCCAGTTCTGAGTATCAAAGGGAGTATAAATTAACTGAGGAAGCTTTGTGTTGAAAGTAATGCAAAGGTTCTGTTCTCCAGATACAAGGATGCTAAATTCTGAATCAATCTGCTGACATCAGTACAGATAATCTAGATTTACACCAGTGCAAAATGTGGTCATTCAGATGGATTATCTGAAGTGACTCTTTATGGGTGAATAGAATGTTCTCACACGGCATGTTAGAGGCTCTGGTGAAAGGAGTTATTGTATGGCTCCTGGGAATGTGGATGAGCCATCCTGATGCTCTATATATAGTTACATTGATCAGATCCTCACTATTGCTCAAGGCAAGCTGGGAGCTATTCCTTGAAGTCAATAAATTTCCTGTTTTGTTGCAATTACACTCAACCAACTCCTACTTTGTCACATGGTTTGAATAGACCACTCTAAACATCACCTTGGATATCCCTTACTCTCTGAAGTTTTGAAGTCTTTTATGCAACCCACGAGGTGTGCCAAGGGGACCCTTTCCTTCAGTGCCAAAGCTGGCAGCTTCTGGTAAGTCCTTTGCTCAATGCAAACCTCCTCTGCCATTGCTGAAAGGCAGAAAATGCATGTGCAGTTTGAGGCAACGGTTAAAATTACGTGGAAAGAAAATGACAGGAGCAGCTGTCATATTTTTAACAAAACTTGGTCACTGCGGATATGAAACCTGAGAGCTTGCATAAGAGAGCTGCTCCAGTGAGTGTTGGTTTAGTCCACAGAGCAGCTGCAGGAAGGGGGGCACTTCGCCGCTCCTCTGGAGCTCCCTGTCTGGGGAATTGTGGCTGCAGGTTCCCGAGGGCCCCCTGGTGTTTTGCGCAATCTATCTTTAGAGAACTGCACGTTAATTTCTGAGAAGGGCCCTGGCTCCGAGCAGGGGCTACCTCCAAACTGACAAACCACTTCCTGCAATCGTTAACTGAATTAAGAACTTGCTGTCCCCCTCAGTCCCCTGAAAAGACCCCACTTCCCACCCCTTCACCACCACCACCACCCCCTTGGCTTGGCATCAGGAAATATTGGTAAAGACAAAAGAACAGAGAAGGTTGAAGTGATACTAATTCATAGATCTTCCCCTTGCCTGTGCCTTCTACAAAGAGCTCTGATGTCAGTCCCATTGGCTTTCTGCTAAAGCCGTGGCAATTCCAGAGAGTTTTCAGTCAAAGAAAGGAAGGTGCCTGTGTGTTTGGTGCTTTGTTTGTATTTCTACCAGGATAACCCTCATCTGACCCTGATGCAAAAGAGCGTTGTAATTTTTGGTGAAATTGTAGGAATTAAAAGAACACCTGCAACTCCTGGGACAGGATTTCCTTCTGAAAACATCCCAGATCTTGTCAGTATCAGCTTCCATTAAAGGATATAGCAAAACCTTCCAATCATCAGTGTTGACTTCAATGATGTATTCTTGTAGCCATTGAGAAAAAGAACAGCAAAGCTACTCTGAATTCTTTCTGTTTGATTTTGTACTTGGTGGTGATTGTGGATCTTTTTTACATTTTGTTTGTTCCCAGATGTATGGTCTTTTAATATCTACTTCTACTTAATATCTACTCAATTTTGGCGTATATTTGCCTCCAGAAAGTCTTTCTGCTGGGTGAGATTTACAAGTGGTTACATTGCTCTTTCCTTGGGTTTCTGGTCCTCCTGCTTTGAAGGTCCCCAGGCAGGTTTATTCCCTCTGGATTTACAGATGCCAATCAGAATTTTTCAAATCAGTAACTGAAATGGAAATATTAGCTCACTAACACTTTGCAGTTATGGACAAGGTAATTTATTTGAAAGCATGTTTTCCTTTTATTTTTAAGATTCCAGCATCATTGCAGATACCAATTGATTCTACCCACATGAAACACACAGGTAGTTTTAAGACTGTAAACACACTTTAAAACATACTCTTCTACTTAATTTTTATTATATAAGCTCCATGAGAACATGACCCTTGCTTCATAACTTAATTGGTCAGGAAGGATATTCTTCCTGTAGACATGTCTATCTCAAAATAGAATATAAGGGTTTTGACTGTTTTCACATACAAATATAAATAAAAGTTTGTTTTGCAAACAAATATTTTCTCTCAAAAAATTTTTCTCTCAGCTGCTTTCCTTTTACTTTGCCACAGACGTGATGCCAACAAGAATCAAGGAAGAACTAAATGGGGAACATATGCTCTATATTATTATCCAGAAATGGGAAATGCATGGAGGAGTGCATAGCATGAGCAGAAGAAGCCAAAATCAAGAATATATGCAAATCTAGAAGAAGCCATTTGAATTTCTTATTAAACTTTGAAGGCTATTTCCAGGCGCTTGCATTTTATCCTGACAACATTTTCAGGGCTGAGTACTACATATGTTAGAAGACCTTCTAAAATTTCTGTCTTCTATCCTAAAAATCAAATAGAAAAGGATCTGGAAGCCTCAACTTCGACTGTCTGTGCAGGATGAGTAGGAACAAATGACCAGGCAGAGTTTGTCATCCCTTTCCATCTGGAATGGGGACACACAATGGTGCATTTTAACTCTTGCAGAAGATGGACGGAAGAAGCATGCAATCAACACAGTATCAGAGGTCTTCATCCAGTGTTTCTTGAGCATGTAGGGCATCTGAAAGCAAGATGAGCCTTTCAATTATCCCAAAAGACAGAACGAGTGAAATTTTTTTCAGTGGAACAGATTTTCATTGGGAAATAACATTTCTTTGGAATAAGAACTTTGCCTGGGAATGTACCAGTTGGAGTGAGACTTGTCATTGTCATTGCTGAAAAAGCTGAAAACTCCAGAGGTTTATAAAAACTGAAACTTCCTAAGAAAGACATACAGGCACGTAGCTTGAACACATTCTACAATATATACACCCCAGGAGTCTGGAGTGTATAGAGGCAGGCATTTGCTCCCACCAAAAGCATTTGGACTGTTTCCATCTTTCTTAATAGAAGCAAGATCAGGCCCTGAATATGAAAAATGCAGAGGCAGATAGTGTGAGCCCAGGGGAGATGCTAATTTGTTTGGCCATTGCTGCACGTCCATTGGATGCTCATGTTAGCTGCAATACTCCTTTTGCAGTAGGAAGCCATTGATGCCAAGGATGACATTTTTTGCACCTGTATAAATTGCAGTTCAGTCCACAAATGCACCAAAGCCTTCACTGGCTCCTTGGTGAAGCTGGGAGTGAGAGTGATATCCACTTGCACTGCTGTAAACAAGGTTTTTGAGATAAATAGATAAAAGATGCTATGAACACATGTAGGATTGTGTCACTGTGGTTGGTTTGCACAGGGGTTGGCTATTGAGCTGCCTCTCTCCCACGTAATTCACACGAGATCAATGGGCTGTGGCTCACAGCCACCCTGGGCCACCTGAACCCACTTCCCTCACTCTGAGAAGAGCATCCTGCCACACATGCCCAGGGGATATTTGCAGCAAGAGCAGTGAAAGCTGAATTTGGATTCTTCACTAGAGGTGGAAGGTTCTGAGAAGAGCAGGAAGTGTGAGTGAGCCTGTGCAGCCCAGGGGCTGGGCAGGGGAGGCCCCGGTCCCACAGCAGTGACTGCCTGCTATAGCAGATGGACAGGAGCACTCACACAGACACTGAGAGAAGGAAGGTGAAGAACATGTCTCTGTAAGGCCTTTCTGAACCCTTTCCAAATTATGCATTTATCATCCCTTTTTGCATTTTTAATTCTAACTTGCAGATACTCTATTTGATAATGGTGGGTTTTTAATGGTATAATTTTCAACTAAGCACTTTGTTGGTTGTCTAATGGAAAGACCTGTATTAAACTGCTTTTAGAGTCTCTGACCTAAGACTAAAAACCTCTGCCTCAAGAGGCAGACTAAGGTTAGACTAAACGCAGGTATGCTTGTTCACAGGTCTGTGTTCTAATGTACTTTTCACCCACCCATTGCCAGAATCTCCCATTTTGAACTTGATGTGATGTAGTCCTATGACTCAAATCCCTCAGCAAAAAATGCATGCAGAAGATTTACTAAGATCTACCAAAGCAAAGCACCAGTATTATGAATTTTTCTGGGCTACCACAGAAAGCAGCAGCGAATTTTGAGAAAGATTCCTGAATCTCATGGGCCCATTTCAAGAAGCAGAGCTGATTTTCAGCCTCATTGGCCAGAGTTTGTCCCCACGCAGCAGAGGTTGTCATTGCACTGAGTTACACCTCCTTGTTACTCCTGCAATTGCCCATCCTTGGTGCTCTGCTCTCTTGGGTTCTCCCCCAACCTCTCCCCATCTCTGCTCCCATTTAAGAAAGTTCAGCTTCTCAGTGCAAAGCAATAGACATCAGGGCCTCAAGGGATTTTGTGGGAGCTGTCTAGCCCCTCCCCTTGCCCACAGAAATTCAGCTATACCTAAATTTGTCCATGAGGAAGGGGAAGAAGGGGCAGAGAGGCTGTCAGGCTCCAAGCTACTTTTGACTTGGCTGTGATTAGCACCAAGCACAGGTGTTAAGCACCTCTTTGCTGTCAGATTTTCCATGCAGTGTGTGTCCTTAACACAGGCAGAAACTATTTTTGGTTACAACACAATCAGCTATCTTTATCAAGGGGTTTTCTACAGGACCCATCTGTACAGCAGCCAAGTACTTCCCAGACAGATTCAGTCTTCATGGCAGGAACGAGAAAGCTTTTCTCTGACAAATTATTTAAAAATAGTATGGGCAGATTTATTAACACCTTATAAAAACCCAGGCAGCTGCTGCTAAGTATAAAGTCAGGCAGCAAAACGATGGGTAAAAGCTGGTTTATGTTTTACGAGAAGTTTTCTAGACATAAAAGATCACTTTTTTAAAAGTGAATTTCTTTTAGAGAAATGATGCGTTTGAAAAGTTTTGTTTGCAATTCACTTATGCATTCCAGACACACAATCCACAAAATAAACATCTTAAACTCGAGAGACTCACTTCAGTTTACTTGATTCCAGTCACTAATTATGGATATTAAATTTCTGTAAGTAACATCTAAGCTAAGTTTACATTGTCTGCAGAAAGGGTTGCACCATTTAAATCTATTTAGAAATCTGTTAAATAAATCTGACTTGAGTTAAGTTATAGGAAATATTTTAGCTAATAAATTTCTTGGGACTGGGTTTTATCTTTTCTGCATGCATGGATGAAACTCAAGTGCTCTCAAAACCTCAGCAAATAAATAATAAATGATGCAAAATAGCTTTTTGATGCATAATAATATCATAACTTTAAAATGTTTTTTCTTTCTAGGACTAGAAATGAGTGAGTTATGTCCCTCTGGGAAGTTATTAAATACTAAGAAAAAAGAGCTTTTTCTAGTGTTGGAAGTGTGTTGATGCATCTCTCACCACACCCTGGTTCCTGGTAATCATTTACACTCATCTCTCACACCCTTCCAAAGGGGCTGTAAACTACTGCCAGCTCTGTATGTTGCACCTACCTTATCACAGGCAAAAACAAATTTCAAAGCCGTGAAGATTCCAATCTTTGGTAGGCACATGCACAGAAAAGCTGCTGCTTTGGCTTACCAGGCACCTTTGCTGATTTTGCTTTACTCCATTGTAACCTCATGTTTTATACTCTTAACCCTTTCTCAGCTGATACTTGAGCCTGTGTATCAGAGATCTGCTCTCTCTCATTTGTCCATAAAGCTTTCTTACTCGATTAATCTCCATTTAGACAAAAAGTGTTTCTCAGCTCATTAAACTAATGTTTAGTGATCCCTTGTGATTGTGTGGCTTATTCTTGGGGCTCTTGGGTTTTTAAGGCAATCCAAAATCTAGCCAAAGCTGAAATCACTTAACTGATGTGGTCAGGTGGAGTATAAGTCAGTTTTACAGGTGAATAATATTTCTTAATCCATTTTCAATTGTGTATAAGTAAATTAAAAATATCTTTTAAATGGCTCTATTATAACCTTAGATAACCACATAAAATGCCAAATCTTCCCCTCTGTGGTAAGTTTAAATGGAAGTTAGGCTTAACCCTTGATTTTCCTTCCTGGCAGGAGCTGAACAGGCTGAGGACATGACATCTGTTCCTCTCTTTCCCCTTCCATTTGCAGGAGCAATATCCTTCCTTTCAACACACCTGATGTCCCCATGGAGCCCCCTGCAGCTGCAAAGCTCCCAGGATCATTTCTTAGCAGGGGCCTTGCAGCTTCTCTGCTGCTGCCATGTCCCTGCTCCTGGGACACTCTTAGGACAAAGAGGCAGATACTTGCCATCAGCTTTGACAAATGAGACCTGCCACCTCAGGCACAGGAATTCAGAAGTGTTCCTTGTGATATTTGTCAAAACCTTTGTGAAAGTCCCTTTCATAAGTATTGAAAGAAGCCTGCAATTGTGGCAAATTTAAGTACTCCCAAATTAGGAGATAAAGAAGATAAAATTGTCTATGCAGCTCCAACTTGATCTCTTCATATCAACAAGCCATCTCTAATGATGTGATTGCAGACCCCTGCACTTCCTGGGGCTCCCATGCACAGAGGTCACTTAGCACTGGGCCCTTCAGTTCAGAATGCTCAGTGTGAGCCTCATCTTTTCAGACCCACACACACCAACTCCTGAGTGCAGCACCACCCATCTTCTGAGTGTTTTACTCTCATGGAAGGAGTAAAATGTTATGCCAACTCTAAAGGAAATATTTGCTCAGTGATGCCCAAAGACTTAAGCTATCACTCTCATTTTTGGTGCAGAGAGATTCAATAGTTTTCAATACATGTCATGATTTCTCAGGGCCCTTGGTGCATTGTGCATACTCAGGGTACGGCTCCCTGCACCTCCAGTCACAGCTGAGGATTAAAAGAGTTTTATCCTTTGCTCTGAATGAACATGGGTAAAACAGGCTGAGGATGGCATTATGGATTTGAAACACCTAGAAAAATTGCAGAAAGAGGCTGAGCATGTGGTCTTTGTTTCATCATGTATTTATGAACTTTATAATCTAAATATTCCTTTCTATCTCAGTTGGAACACGGTGCATTTTTAGATTATATTTTCAACACATCCAAAAATTTGAAAACACAACATATAACATCATTAGGATCTGAACTTGCTGGTGGATCAACCAAACACTTTAGATTCAGTATGTAAGCCCTGCCAAGTTAATCCACAGAATTAGTGTCCCCATCTCCCCTGCAGTCTTGAAGAAAATGGAACATGTGGCCTAAAAGTGTCCCAGATGTTTGTGGAGAACAGAGGAATGAGGAGATTTGAAAAACAGGAGGCTCAGACCATGGAGGGGAAGTGGGTTAAAGACAGAACTGAGAAGAATTTGGGCCTGGAGTGTAGAACTGTAATGATTCTTTGATGCAATCACATCAGAAAAACTGGCATTTCAGGAAAGAAGAACA
>WBNQ01029138.1:23405-36556 GCA_013401375.1 Spizella passerina | reverse complement strand
CTTCTCCTGAGAGCAAAAGGAGAGCCAGTTTGAGATAAGGGGCAGCAGTTAAACATGAGCCCCTGGGCATTGTTTCCCTGTTTCTGACCATCAGCTCACCTGTGCAGCTTATTGTAAAAGGCTGAGTCTAAAACAGAGCAAGTTTGAATGAAGAGCCAGTTCTTTACCAGGATGTTGGAAACAGCCTGTGAAACATTTCTTAGTGCTATTTGAAAGCTAAGTGAATTGTATTATTCATCTGGTCTGGAGTATAAATATATGTGTGTGTAATTCTGTTTCCCACCTGCTATTCTGGCACTCTCAGAGCTCATGTGAGAGCAGCTGAGTGGTTTCAGTAACTTGCTCTTACCCTATGCCCTGGTATGAGCCCTTTCTGACACTCCTGAGACCTTGCAGGAGCCAAAAATGTGGTTTTTACAGGGGATTTGGTCATCAGTACGTGCTTAGTGAGCTTCTGCACGTAGGGGTTTCTATGTCCTGTTGAAATATTTCATGTTTCCCAGACTCTGTGTCATCCTGTTGACTTGTGTAAAGAAGTTTTCTTCTGTTGGTCAAGCTGTCAGTCATCACTTACATTTCTGGCTCTATAATTAATGAACTTAGGGAATATCTGTAGGTTGGTATTGCTAATTTATCTCTCAGTACCATGAAGAAATAGAGGTGAAATGGAAGAAGAAATCCTAAATTTCAATTTACCCAGATAAATGAAGTAACTTCATTTCTCACCAATAGTGACTCAGCTGTTTTATCTTGTCCAGAATGCCAGAAAGGAACAGTGGGAACTCTCCTAATGGAAAACCCTGTTGGTCAGAATGGATTAACCTACAAAGCTCTTCTGCATGAGACAGCAAAAGTTTTTGGGCTCAGAAGCAGGAGGCTAAAACTGTTCCTAGATGAAGCACTAACTCATGGTAAGCACAAACTTTTGTTTTGCTCATCTGAGGATCCTTGGAATTTATTGTTGAGGAGCAGCTCCTGTAACCTGAGATTCAGTTTAATTACTAAATCCACCCTGTTCACACACTGGTTTGTAATTTTGCCCAGGAATTCAATATTAGCATGACAAAATCCTTTAAGCAAACATCCAAATGTAGAAGCTCTAAGCTGTAATGCATTCCCCTCATGAAATGGCCAAGGCAAGTTGTTGTGAAAGCTTTTTCCTCCTGCAGTAAAGGTCAGTTAGCAGTGCCCTGCTGAGTGACTGAACAGGGAATCTCCTCCTGGAACTGAGTCTACAGCAGGAATATTTTAAGAATCTATTCAAACTTTTAGCATTCATATTGCTGCATTGTCTTGGAGGATTGGAGTGGGTGGAAAAGAGTGTTGGATCTCTGTTAGAGCAGTGAGGTAGGGCACAGCTATTTGGGATACCTGGGAAGCAGGAAGCTTCAGCACATGCTCACAGGTCTGAAATGCTAAAGAACACCCCAAAACCACTGACAGATGGGAAACAAAAATCTCTTATTCATGAGGAAGGTGTGACTGAAGCTTGAGCCATCTGTGGTGCTGAAAAATTGGACCAGAGTGACTTAGGACTTCATTTGACAGAGAGAATGGATTGCAAGCTACATGGTAAAAACCCAAACAACTCCAAACAGGGATTCTTGGAGAATTCAGCTCTCTGAGTGGAATGATGCTAAGGGTTCTGGCTGCAGTGTGTCAAAGTGAAGTGATTTACAGGCTGTCTGGGAGGGATCCATGACATTTATTGGCTTATCACTCATTACCTGTCCAGAAGTGGGACATCCTGCTCAAACTGCCCCTTTCAGGGTGGCTGAGCTTCCTCAGGAGGTGCTGTCAGTGGGGAGGGCAGGAGGGGGCAGCTCTGGTACAGCTGCTGAGAGCTGGGGTCACTCAGCTGCCCATGAAGATTCAGGAGGGATATGTTGAAATCTGAGCAAGGAGTGGTGGAGGGGGGTTTGTTGGGAATTTTTAGCTGCTTGGTTTTCTTTTTTTTTTAATTTTTTTAATTTTTACTTCATATGACCTCAAATGTATTTATTTAAAAGCCAGTTTTGTAATTCAAATGGATCTCAGATGTTGATGAAACTTTCTAGTGATAGTTTAAGCAAATGCCAAAAATAATGTGCTGAGTGGTGTTAACAGAGAACTGGAGCCTGGAGTGTTTCAGCACAAGGGGTAAAAACCAAGAAGATAAACCACACTTGGTTTGCATAAACTGAAAAGTATTTTTTTGTGCAGCCTTGCCCACCTGGGGACTCAGGGATTCAGGCACTCAGGAAGAAGGGACGTTAGGCACAGTTCCTCTTTGGTTCAGCACCAGATGATTCTGTTCAGACACTGAAATAACCACTGTAGGAAACTGCAGGGCTTTGAAAGAGGCAAGGAGCTGACAGGACAGGAAAATGTACAGACTGGCAAAACAGCTTTTAAGGCTCAGTTGAAGTGAGGATTTTTTAAATGCCTTCACCTGAAAGGGAAATGGGTTAAATCACTGTAACAATTGTAGCATGGATTCTCTAGAACTCTTTAAACTTTAGTTAAAGTGTATGAAGTGACAATTCACAGTGATGTGAAAGATCAGATTTGATAACTCCTCCAAGGCCAAAACAACAGACTTGGTCTCTTTTAAAACTCAGAACACAGAGAGCTTGGTCCCAAAGGTTTATTTGTGCAGCTAATGCCTTGTAGCCACACTTCTGCTATTTCAGATTTAATTCTCAGCATTCAGCTCCTTGAATAACATTTTTTAAGTTTAAACACTGGCATAGCTTTGTTTTATCTTCACATCTCTTTGTATGACAAATGAGGGCTGCATATAAAACACTTTGATGCCTCTAGAAAACATTAGGTCAATTAATGTTTATCTATATTGTTGCAGCTTTGTAATCTCCCATTCATCTTCTGATCAATCTGTTCAAGGTCTTACCTTCAGAACAACA
Source organism: Spizella passerina (assembly GCA_013401375.1). Lineage (NCBI taxonomy): Eukaryota > Metazoa > Chordata > Aves > Passeriformes > Passerellidae > Spizella > Spizella passerina. The sequence goes on along the minus strand of WBNQ01029138.1, from coordinate 33,653 downwards.
AAGTTCAGTCTCTTGAGTAGGTTTTCTGTGGTTTATTCTAAAAATAAAAATGTATTTGCTGTTAACAGTTTGAAGTGTTTGATGAAAATAACCCAGGAATTGGAAGGTTGGTGCCTGTTCAATAAAAAGGAAAAACAATCACTCGGTGGAAAATGAGTTATTGGTTTTGAAGAGTTATTTTTATAAATGCTGTCGGTCCAGGCAGTTGGGCATCTGCTGTCTATTGCACAGAAACTCACCAGCTTTTCAGAAACAAACGTGCTTTTCACTCTCCCTTTGTAATGTTGGAAAACATTCCAAAAAGAAATGTTCAGGTGGTGGATGTTGCGTATTCCTGAGCTGGAGAGACAGAGCTTCCAGGTACCTGATTGTTCCACATTGGGGATGGTGGGGACACTCCAGGTGCTCCCTGCAAAGCCCTTCCCTGGAGCCATTGGCACAGAAAGGAAGGTGTCCCTACACTCTGTTGATAAATCAAATTTCCAGTTCTTAAAACTAATTGTTGTGATAAATACTGTTGGAAATAGGTTCATATAAGTTTCTCATTTCTCAGGATCTTATAAATAAATATGTAATTAGAGGCCTAGAGAGCCAAGTTCACAATTGGTTTGGCTGCTTCTGCAGACCAGACTCTCTCACATCCTGATGGAACATGTTCCTGGGAAGGAAGGTTAGTGAGGGAATAAAGCTCTGATTGCTGTATTGGATTATAGCTCTGGATGTATATTCAGCTGCTTAAAGGGTAGTATTACAGTGGAAGAGAACTCCTGAAAAACACTATGATCCATGAGGACTTCTCAGTTCTCTCATTGACAGATGGCTTTTAAAATCAGTGCAGCTTCTGTGTGTTTAGGCTAAAAATGAAACATTTTCCAAAGCAGGATGGGGCAGGACACTGCAGAAGGGTTCTTCCTGAAAACCCCCAGCCAGTCTGGGTGTTATTAATGTGTCCTTTGTGCTAACACTGGTGCCAGACCTTTATAATATCTTGTGTTTGCTGGGGTTGTCTGCAGGGTTCTGGGGTGAGAGTGACACTGTGACCCCAGTCCTTGTTAATCTGGGTTTCACCAGTGTTCTCTGCTTACACCTGCCAAGTTTCTTATCTCTCTGAGCTTTCTTGGTGCAGAGGCCTCAGGGTGTTTGATACTGGGGTGACTTGTTCCAAGGCTGTAGCTCCCAGTATTCCAAACACTCTGCTCTCAGTGGGGCAGCTGATGGCTGCTGGAAGCAAAGTCAGCAAGCACCAGGCTGCTTGGGAGAAAAATCACATTTCACAAGGTGATAGTGAAAGATTTCCAGCTCCTGCAAGTTTGCAGGTGACTTTCCCTAGACACAAGTGGGATTACTCTGTGTTTGTGTTTCGTGAGTAATTACAACCCCTGAGTCAGCCTGTTGGAAGCGTGCTCTGTCCTTCAGAGGTTTGTTGGGACTTTATCCTGTCCCTGTTCCAAACTCTGGGCATGCAGCTGTGAGGAGACTTACGGAATTGTCCTGGATGGTCAGAAAGTTTTCAGGCATACTCAACAAGATTCCAGCAGTAGTTCTTCAGCAGGTACTGGTACAGTCCTTGCTGTTTATGAGGGACTGTTCATATTCACTTCATATCACGGTGTTAGAGTTTTCTGAACTAGGTGCTGCTCTGTCAGGATGTGAAGGTGAGAGCTGTGGACTGATGTAGACTTTCAAAAAGTTCTACTTTGGAACATAAAACAGGCTCTCCTGCTCTTGCAGGGACACTGGTTACATGTGATGACCCTTCCTTTCTTGCCCTGGGGTTTAACAGGAAGGAATTTTGAGTTGAGTGGTTTCTGTCCTAGTCCCACTGTGGTGAAACCAGCAAAAATGTCTGAATAAAGCAAATTAAAAAAAAAAGAAGTTCATAGTTCTCCTGGTAAGCAAGAGCACTAATTCTGTTGTTTCCCTCTTCTTTCCTTCTTTCAGAGATCACAAAAGATGTTTCTATGAAGAACCTGAACATGAAGACCCTCTATGTTCATGTCATACCCACCACAGCTGAATGTTGAGAATTCCAGATTTATGACCTTGTAGACTTTTTTCCACAAAAAATGAAGTCAAAGGAAATTATTATGCTTGTAGATGAACATCCAAGTTGTGTATTGTACTTTTAACATCTCTAGTGGCACACAGGATGTTTTCTACCAGTGCATGTCTAATATGCTGCTCTTTGGTTTCAAATACAATGTATTTTCATTTTGTTATCTTAATATGCTGTAAAAGCTATTCAGAAACCTTAGATATCTATGCAGTAATTTGCCTGAGAGAAATGGGACTTGTACCTCAGTGATGCTGTTCTCTGCCTGTCGTTTGTGCAGAGGGCATCTTTTCTAAACCATGGCTTACCTACAAGGCTCTCTGATATATTCCCACCCTCCCACAACAGCTTTGTAACTTATTTAAGGGTTATCTGGATTTGCTCATTCATACTCGCTGGGTTTTCATCAAGTGTGTGGCTGTTGATTTCAAATACTCCCGAATTTCAACACTTGGAACAATAAATTTGCTTCATCTCCTGACTCCTGCTTCCCTGACTTCAGAGTATTTTGCTTCCTCAGGATTTCTGAAGAAGAGACCTCTTAGAGCTCCATATGGATCAGGAGCAGCCAGAGCCACCTGAGATGTGACAGTGCTGAGCACCAGTGGCTGTTTGCATTGTGCTGCTGACAGGTTTGGGGGCTTGTTCTGATGCAGAAGCAGTTTCAGACTGAAAACACTTGGGGTTTTAGTTTCAGTAATACCCAGTACAGCTTGTCAGTGTTTCAGTGTTCACTCCTGTACCTGCTGGAAGGAAGGGGAAGGCAGAGCCCCCCTTTGGCAGTGCTGGGGTGTTTCTGCCTGGTTCACCTGGAGCTTTGAGCACACCTGGGGGTTCTGCACCTCCCTGGGGCAGGCAGAGTGAGCCCTGGCTGTGCTGGCAGTGCTGAGAGCAGCAGGACACACACTGCAAACAGTGGAGCAGCAGCCTGGCAGAGCAGAGGCTTCTGAGCACGTTTTTCCATTGCTCTGTGAGTTTCATCTTTACACTAGGAGCAAAACCCAGAGCTGGTTCATGATAACTCTGTGTTAGTTGGAATAACTATCAATAGCTGTTCTGTGTAACTCCTGTGCACTGGTGGACTGGACCAAAATTGTAAAGACTCTTTGAAGTGAACCAACTTCCTGGCACTCAGCTTACAGAAAATTATTTTATCAGTATTAAAAATGGCTGTATTTCCTGAATCACTGGCCTGTTTGTTCAGGTTCCTGTTCAGGTTAATGAATACTGGATGTTGTCCTCTACTTTTACCTGGAAGTCAGCTGGTTTTTAGTGACACAATGCCATGGAAATCCAATTTGTATTGGTTTGTGAGGTTTCTTTGTCACATCAAAAATGTCCAGGTTTCATCTGTGAAAGCAAGATTGCTGTTCCTAAAGGAACTGCGCTTTATTGCTGATAGAGAATAAAGGCAGATGGTAAATGATTGCAACCTAACCTCATTCTTAATGACCCAGCCTAAGATCAAAACACTTGCATTTTTAGAGACTTACTTGAGATTTAGCATTTTGTCCTCCTGTTTCATCTCACTCTCTTTCCTTCACTATACACACTCTGTTATGTCACTTTTCCTTTTTCTCCTTTATTTTTTTTTTTTTGGTATATGTGTGGTTGGTTTTGTTTGTTTTGTTTGTTTTTTTTAACTTGCTCTACTTTCTCTCCACATCAGCACAGTCCTCATGGGTTGTGATGACAGAAACCCAGGTGTGCTCCAGCCTGCTCACATCACAAGGATGGAAATGCCCATGGATGCTCTTTCTGTCTGGTAGGATCAGTAGAAACTAGCAGAAGGGAAAATTCAATATACTTAGGACATGTAATGGAAGAACAAGACCAGAGCTGATCAGAGGACACTGCTGGAAATGCTTCTGGGTCCATTAACTTTACATCAACATTTACATCAACATAAGTAGCATATAATTAAAAAAAAAATTGTGGAGGTAGAATTAGGGTTTAATTTTCCTTTCAGGTGCTCCTGTTAGATGGCTGTGGTCTCTTACCTGCACAGCCATGGACGTTAGGAACAGGCTGTGACCCATTTGGGTGATCTTGTGCTGTCTCTACCTTCCTTCTCCACATCCATTTTTAGTATTCCTTTTTTATTCTTCTGGATAATATCTAATCATTGCATGAGAGAATTTATCTCTTGGGATCTTGAAGGGGGGGGAATGTTTCCTGGTAATTTTTTTATTGAGGTTTCTTAATGCACTTCTATAACATTATCTAGGTTGGGCTAATAATAGTCTCTTGGCTTGATGTGATATTCTTCAGGATTTATGTACCTCAATTAGCTTCCCTCTTAAATAGCTTGTTACACAAATGAGGTCCCAGACCACTGCTGCATAGAGAAACCATGAGCAGGGCACTCCAGAGCTGTGTCACAGCATTTGCTGTCCCTGGAGGAGTTTGGAGCCTTGAATCCTGATGTTGCTGCCTCTCACCTGGTGGCATTCCAGCTCTCCTCCTGCCTGGAATGTATGCAGCTTCCAGGAGCTGGGTTGCTGTGGGGCAGGAGATACTGACACAACCCAGATCCATTGTTGTATCCAAAAATCACAGTGCTGGAGCTCTGCAAAATGGGAACATCCCCAAAAACACATGCACAGAGTTGTGTCCCTCCCCACTGAATCTCTGGGAGCTGCTTTGAGCTCCAAGGGGTTTGTTCTGCCCCAGTTCCACCAGGCTGGGATTCTGTAGCTGATCCCAATTGGCATCCTTGGCAAGGGCAGGGCCTGGCACTGAGCAAGGCTGAGGGCAGAGGAGATCCTCAGGCTTGGCTGAGCTGAACCAGCAAATTCTGTGACAGGAGAGCAGCAGCANAGTCACCTCCCCTCCTCCCCAGGGTGGGTGCAGCACTCAGAGCTGCATTTCTGCCCTCCCAGGATGGGTGCAGCACTCAGAGCTGCATTTCTGCCCTGCCCAGGATGGGTACATCAGTCAGAGCTGCATTTCTGCCCTGCCCAGGTGACTGTAGGTGTCCTCCTGCAGGTAACTTCCTGCTCAGAGAGAAGAATGGCTTTAAGGAGAGAAAAAATAAACAGATTTCTCCTCATCCTGCAAAGAGTTGAGTGGCAGATGATCAACCTTTCAGCCCTTTTGCAGATCTTTCTGATTTCTGCCAGCAGCAGAGTTCAGTGTCCTTGTCATTACTGGTTAAGCACAGAGCAATTATTCAGTCTGTTAAATAATTTCTTGCTCTTTATGTGATTTCTTACAAGCTGGACTCTTAACACTGATTAAACAGATTGAAAATACACTGTCTGCAGCTGCATTACAAAAAGTGGCTTGCAAAATAGCCTCAGATAATTTCCTTTCACATCTTTCTTCCCCAGCACTATCCACACACAGGAGCAGCTTTGCAGGGGGAACACAACTTTGCTGAGTTAATTTTGCTCTTGCTGTGCTGTGAGTGGTGGGCAGCTGGGGTTGGAGGGAGGGACTGTCATCAATTATCTAATGTTTTCCCCAGTTAAAATGTTTATGTAACAAATATAATTATAGCTTTTATGTAATTGAGGGGGGAAAAAGGTTCCTATTTCAGTATGTCTGGATATTTCAGTTAATTTCCAGTTTGTGTCTGTACAAAATTCTAATTAGGGGGTCACAAAGCTCCTCAGAAGATTTCTGAAGTTCCTTGTAGATGGAATTAAAACTGTTCCTCAAGATATTTAATTTTTAAGACTTTCTTGGGAATTCTGTAAACACTGTCCTAATTCTGCAATTTGTTCTAGTTGTCTTTAGTGTTCAAACCAGTGAAAACAGCTGAAACCTCACAGACAAGCAAAATGTACCCTGGCACTTAATATTTGCTGTGTTTGATCAGGTGTGACAGCTGGACAGCTGTGCAGGGGGTGCTGCCATGGGATATCCTTTGTGCTCTGCCTGAAGGGAACAAACATCCTTCTGTTTGCAAGGCAGCAGCTTTGCAGAGGTGAAGACTATCAAAATACAGACCTAGGATGTGTGTTCTGTGATTAATGTGCTGGCAACCCCCAAAATCATGGGATCTTTGGGACTCATTGCTTCTGGCTGCGTGTGCCAGGCAGGGAAGTGGGAGGAGATGAGGCAATGTGGAAAAATTGAGATCTTAGACTGCAAATCTTGCTGGTGATACAATCTAAACAAGGATGAAGGATCCTGAATATTCCTGAAGGCAGTGTTTGTAAGATGAAAAAGAGAAGTTGCTCACTGTGTCAGCTGAATGAGCCAAAAGCCAAGCTCAGGCTCTTGGAAAGCAAGAGCTTTACAGCAAAGGGAGCTGCCATGGATTAGTAATTAAACAAGGACCAGTAATTCCATCTTCTTGCCAAAGAACACAAGTACCAAAAAAAGCAAGTGCTGTGCTGCATAAACAGGATTGTCTGGGAGATGGTGAAGTAATCTTTCCACTCAGTTGCTGATAAGGCTCCTCCTGCAGCCCTGTGTCCAATTTTGGGAGCCCTGCCATGAGGAGGATGTTGACAATTTGGAGGGAGGCCCGTGAGGAGAATCAGGAATAAGGTCTGGCAAAGATGGCTTGGGAAAGATTGCAAGAGTTGGCATGTTTGTTCTGCAGCAGGGAAGTCTGAGGGTGAGATGGGAGGAGACTTCCAATAAATAAATACTAATTGCAAAGAGAATAGTAATGAACAAGTTTTCGAGAGGCTTGCAGTGAAATGAGATGGGAATTTAGGCCACACATGAGGGGAAGCTGCCTAAGAATTAATCCTAGGATGGGTGGCCTGAGAGAGTGTCAGGGTTTTTCTGACTCACTTTTAAAATTTATTTTGTCACTTAAGGAAACTCTGGATTTGTAAAAAAAAAAAAAATTCCTGACAAATTTCAGCCTGAAATAAGCTCACCCATAAAAATTAGTGAGTACAAGGAAAGAATCTGGTTGTTAGTTCTAAAATGTGGTTTTGTTCGGGTATTTTCAATAATGTGTTGATCACATTTATATCTGAACTCCTCTGTGGCACCCTGTGGCATCCTCATCACCCTACTGGATGTACAAACCAGATGCAAAAATGGATTTTGCTGGCAATATTTGGGTACCTTCAAGATTCTGCCATTCACTTGGTGTTAAACACCATGTAACTTAGACCAGCTCTGTAAGAGGAGTCAAAGTAACAGAAATAAAGCACAGAAAGGAGATTAAAACCCCAGAACAACACAGGTTATATTTATTTCTGTGTGTGATGACTGCTTGCCCCAAAGGGCAGTGGAGGGTACAAACCCAAACTGGAACATTTACCTTATGCTGCAAATCCCTGGGTGATCCTGTTAGTTTGTGGACTTGGCAGGAGCTTACTCCTGGTCTTAATTCTGCAAATTAATTAGAAAAGTGTCCCAGGTTCCCCCTTTTTAATGGTCTTTGTAAAAAATGCCTTTCTCTGCTGCTTTGCCCTCGTCTCAGGGACATAAACTCACAGTTCAATACTAACAGAGGAGATGAGCTGGTAAACAGCCACAGGTGTTTCTATTTCCACCACCTAAAATTAAATTAAGGAGTAATTGAGTATCTCTTTGAGGAAGAAAGTCCCAAAGCAGCTGTGTAGTGTGTGTGCCACAGCCATGGCTGTAAGCACTGGTGCCATGGTACCAGCACATCCCTATTGACTTGCTGCAGCTCTATTGATGGGGCAGCACTTGGATTCTTTTCTCACCTCTCTTTGCTGCTGCACTGCCTGAATTTTACAATACAGAGTTCTGAATCTCAGTTCTACAGAATGCCTTGAACCTCTTCCCCTCCATGGCTGAGCCACTGCCTGCAAACCTGAGCTTTTGCTTTGATGCCTAAAACCAGAGGCCAGTCAGAATTAAGGGAATAAAAAGCAGTTCTATTTATTGAAGGGCCTGCAGGTACATTTAGGGCAGACAAAGCCCCCCAGGGGCTACACCCAAAATGGACAATGGCCCCCAATATGCAAATGGACCAAACTTATAAAAGTTTTTATACTTTTATAAGTTTGGTGCATTTGCATATCGGGGGTTAATCTGCAAATCCCAGCTCCAGGTAATGAAGTCATTGAGCCCAGGTTTGCTCCCCCCAAGTCCCTTTTGTTCCCATCTCTGGCCCTGAGGCAGTGAGGTGTCCTTGATTGCCAGGCCTGGAGAGGAATTGTTGTGGCTGCCCCAAATGGGAAAGCTGCAGCTGGCACTGGGTGTGGGGTTTGGAGTTACACACTAAAGAACTGCAGGAGTACAAATAAATGGAAAATAAACAAGCTAAAATGCTAAGGCATCAGCTTTTAGCACTTGTGTATATTAGCCAAAAAACACTGGCTATTTCAGGCTGTACATATTCCAAAGAGATGCCTTCCTTCCCCTGAGGAAAACAGCAAAGAACCAGGAACATCCATCATTTTAAAAATGGAAAAACCTACAAAGAGATACTGCAAATAGAGACTTAATGGTCTGTTTCCAAATCCCATTTTGCTGTCGGTACCATCACACACAAGACACAAACTGGGAAGAACAAGAGCAGTCTCAGAAAACAGAGCTGCACAAAATTCTCAAATATTTAGTTTGACTTGGATTACTGTGTGAAACTCTGCTTTTAGCTGCTCCTTGTTGGATGCACAGGCCTGTCTTGGGTAGATGTGCTGGATGTGCTAAGCTGGGGCTGCACAGCACAGCCCTGAGCATCCCACAGCGTTGTTTCCCTGCTCCCTGTTTCTCTGGCTGCACCTGGGAATGTTCTTTGAGCTGCTTCTGGCACACTAGATTTTCATTCCTGTCTTTCTATTCCAATTTCTTGTGTGTGGACTCCAGGGATTCCCACTCAAAGCTTCATTTGCCAAGCAGGACTTGTCTGGGCTGACACAGAGAGGCACAAACGTTGTCACTTTTTTTTTTTCTCCCCACCATCAGTGACACACTTGAACTTCTTAAGGCTGGTACTTATTCTACTTTGCTGTTTGCCAGAAAGGCATGCTGCAGCTGAGAGTTCAATAATGTGTATTTAGATTTTTAAACATTGAAGTGTCTTCTTGAAGACCAGGCTCTTGGTCTGTCCCAAGGCAATTCCCACTTTCAGATTTCTTTTGTGATGTGCAGAGCAAAAGTTGATAAACTCATTAATTACATCATGCATAAACAGTGAACTCATTGAGGGGGAAAAAATCCAAACCCAGGATTTCTTTTTAAATACACTGATTATTTTGTAGGTTTGCATTTTCAGAAGTGAACACAAGAACTTGAAGCCTGTGAGACTTGTCCTGTTTTTCCTTAGCTCAGTAGCAGAGTGCAGGCTCTGGCTGCTGGATCCTCCCAGAGCTGCCATTCAGAGCCTGGATCCAAATTAATCTTTGTTAGATGATGTAAAAACAGCAACAGAGAAACTGACCCAGGAGTCAGTGGCAGCAGGTTAATTCTTGAATAATTTCCATCACAATAGGAGAGGGAAGGGAAAAGGAGTGAAGTGGTGGCAAAGTGAGAGATTTTCATGCAAGTGTATATAATAAAGAGAAAGGGAAGATAAGGGCACCAAACACAGAGTGCATGGAGTCTCTTCATTGCAAGGTTGTCTCCTTAAGCTCCTTTTTTAAGGTATTAAGAGTTGCAAGAGGCCAAAGTAATTTATATGGGGCAATAATATCAAACAGGTTTTATACACCTTTGTAATAACATGCCTAAAGTATTGCCAGTTTAAAGCCTTTTCTTGCATGGAATAATCACTTTGAAAAAATGTATTATTCCCCAGCAGTAAAAGCATGGAAAAGCTGCAATGTGTTATATTAATTCAAACATGACAAAAATAGAGAGCATGATATAAAGTGGTGCATTTGGAGGAATAATTTTTTATAACTGCTGGTCAGACCTGCATAAGTTAACCAGGAGTTTACCCTTTGGAAATCAGGACCTCTGTAATAATGCAACACAGCACAGTAATGTGTACAAACAAAGACACTGTACAGGTGAGGAGACATTAAGTCAAGGAAAATTAATAGTTCCACAAATTAAAAATATTTTAAAATTAAGGATTAAAGGGGAAGGACTTGAGAGCTGTGGTTACTGGTTCACATGTACTTGTCTGAGTGTCATGGATAGTTTTCTGTTCCATAGTCTGTTTTCCCCAATATAAGAATGGAATTAAAAATCACTTCCCACATCTTTCCTGTATTTACCATTTTGGGAGAAAACCATCTAATATCCTTCATCTTTTCATTGTTTGCATCAATTTGTAAGGAAAACTTAAACCTGACCTGCTTCTG
>WBNQ01029138.1:4868-21063 GCA_013401375.1 Spizella passerina | reverse complement strand
TATATATATAAAATATATAAATAATCCCATTGTAAGAGAATAACACTTCTCCTAAGAACTTGTTTGTCCTGGGATTTCACTAACATATAACAAAAAGTTTAAACCATTTCTAAGAGGTAATTAAATCTTAAAACTTCAGGGGCTGGGGAATATTTTTGTACAGTGCGCTGACATTCTGTGTCAAACACTATTCCCAAGGTAATTTTGATCCAACTATCACTGGGAAACACTAAAGATATGGGAGGATTTTCAAGATCAAGAAGTCTGCTGAAACTCAGACCACTCCAGAAAAGCATTTTAAAATAAAATTTATCCCAATGTTTATTCATAGTTAAAAGCTGTGTAGAAAGTTATACTGAGAGAAAAGCTGTGGTTGGGATGCACTTTGTCAGTATATTGTTGTTAATAAAGTTCAGGTTTAAAGCTTTAGATGACAATTTTAATATTTACAGGAATGAGAAAGAATCAGAATTTATTGGCTGGGAAAAAAAAAGCAAGTAGTTTTTAACTGGGAGTAGTTTTTTGTCTAAAAGTTCTAGATGAATATAAATCAATATGTTGCTGAAATGCTATAATACAGAAGGTTAAATGAAAAATAAAAGAAGGTTTGTAATTCCTCCATGTGTAATGTAATCCACATGCACACTTCTGCCTTTCTGCTGTTTGCACTCATCACTATAATTTATGCCCAGGATCATTAGACAGATATATGGATTTAATTATAAAACAATATCAGAGGTTAATTCTTAATTAATCCTTAAGTGTATAATTTAAGTATGTAGGCACCTTAAATTCTCTCTCCAGATAATGGAGAGGTGGAAGGGGGGATACTGAAGGAGATCTGGAATTGCCAGCTGAGTGTGCTTATTTCTGTTTTCATTGTTTTAGATCTGTAAGTATGTATAAATATAAACATAATATAACTATAAATATAAATATAAATCCCACTCTTTTCAGAGGTGAAGGTTGCAGGTGAGGCCACACAAATGCAGATCTGCCCCTGCTGAGCCATGCAGGGTCTCTCTGCTGCTGTTTCAGGTGAGTTAAACCTCACCAACCCCTGGGACAGCTGAGCCCACCAGGGCTTGGATAATTCTGGGGTTAATTTGGGAGTGCTGGGTGATTGTAGGGTTAATTTGGGGATGTTTTGTACCTGAGTCTGACCTGTTCATCTCACCTCAGGGCTGGCTTGCAGTGGTTGTGAGGAGATCCAAGGTGATTTTTTACAAGATGCAGTGAGAAATAAGCCCTGGGCTCATTAGCAGGAGTTTCAGCCAGGAGCAGGAGAAGTGAAAAAGCAGATTTCAGTGGTGATAAATTGCAGAGCAGCCTAACAGCATTGTTAGCTTCCTTCTGCAGTGCCATGGCTCTCCTGGGTGCATCCAAGGGCTTCCTGATGGCTTTTCCTGGCATCTATGGCTTGAAGCAATCACTAAAAATGCATGCTGACAGATCTGCCTTGCCCTGGTGCTGGTGTTAATTGAGACTTGAAGTATGAAAGTTAAGGGGGCTTCCTAAAAAAAGAGCAGGATTGTAATTTGCAGCCTTCAGTCCAAAGGAGATGCTGTAAAATGTTGTTCTTCTCCAAGCCAGTGAATTATTCTTGCCCAAATAGCAACAAGTGAAATCTAGCATTTATGAAATGAATCTGGGACCACATCTAGGTTGGTTTGCCTTGCTAAATTCACTTTATTTGAAACATGAGTTTTATGTTATTGAAATATTTTAGGTAATTTTGCATAGTATTTTTTCTGGGAACTTCTGCCGCTACCATTGGTGACAACAAGTATTTAAATCAATTATTCTGCTTCCCCTTGGGAAGCTGCTGTAGAAAGCAAGGACCGACTTGTAAATTTACAGGAATGTTGAGACAAATTTGCCAATACTCAGCTGGTTTTCTAGCACTGACCTTTAGCTGCTGCTTTGTTTTCACTGTTTTGGTTTATTTTTTTTAAATTCGATTTTTCTCTTGCTTCTGCAATGCCCTACATCCCATGTACAAGGATTTAATGCTCTGCCACTTTGAGGACCTTTGGTACTTGCACTAATTTTGCAAACTGGTGCCTATTTCAGTCTATCTGGATTTTTCTTGGAAAAGAAGGTAAAAAAATATTTTTGATAGAAAAATCAAAAAGAGAGGAACATGTTTGAGATTATTTGTGATTATTATGCAATTTGAAGTTGTCTTTTCTGTTCTTAACTGTAAAATAACAGTGCTGTGACTTAACATTTGGTAATTCACCATCTTTTGCCTCTCAGTGTTTTCAGAGTTTTTAATTCAACACTGGGTCCACTTAAGCATTTTTCCTCGTGTACTTCAATGTTAATAAATAAATAAAACAAAATATCTAAGTTGTTCTCAAAGCAATGTCATCCTTACTAAAGCTTTTACTTTTGCCAATGTTAATAAATAAATAAAACAAAATATCTAAGTTGTTCTCAAAGCAATGTCATCCTTACTAAAGCTTTTACTTTTGCCAATGTTAATAAATAAATAAAACAAAATATCTAAGTTGTTCTCAAAGCAATGTCATCCTTACTAAAGCTTTTACTTTTACCAGTTGATTTCTCACAATAATCTGTGGGATGGGTGGTAGATAAAATTTGGAATTTTTTTACAGCAGTCTTGCTGCATCACTTAAGAGGATTGTCCAGGTGTGTGGCAAAAAGGTTTGGATATTGCAAAAAGCTCTTTTGCACAATTTACCCTGTGTATGTAAAAGAACTGTGTGACTGCTGAGGAGTGCAGAGGTCAAAAAAGTTATCCTGCCTCCTTTTATATACATATAATTAGCAGATTATGACAAACCAAGTCAGATTATGCATCTGGCAAAACTAACTTGTGGCCCTTTCAGAAAAGATATAATTGTAATATCATGTTGTCACTATTCACCATATTCTTCTGACTTTTATGTTGTGGTGGCTTCAGGTTGACTGGTCAGGGTTTTTAATTTAATTAAAAAAATTAAAGGTGTTGTGGACACCTTCATCCATTGAGTTCTAAATGAGGGAGATTTTAATTTTAATTTCAATTTTTTTTTTTTTTTTAGAATAAAGGTATTGTGGACACCTCCATCCATTGAGTTCTAAATGTGGGAGAAAATAGCCTTTTATGCTGTTCCTGCTTTTGGTTGCAAGATCATCAACTTTATGTCATGTTTAACAAATTACAGCTGGAGAATTTCTTCTGCCAGGGAAGCCCCAGATTTGTTTTGATATTTGTAAGCACTGATAGAGAAATCCATTGGTAACTTCTAGTCAGTTTTATTTCTGGCAGAGTCAGCAGTACCAGCAGCCTGGGAGTTCTGTGTGTGACCTGAGGAAGTGCTGAGCATCAGGTGGAAATGTCTCTGCTTTTTGTGGGGCTGGAGCTGGGCCACAGCAAGGTCATTTCATGTGAGTGCAGACAAAATGTGCCCTTTGTACTTGACTCCTTGCCTTGATACTGAATTAGAACAGCAAAAGGATGGATCCAGAATATCCCAGTATACCTAATAATCTCTGGTCAACCTGTTGTTTTTCCAAACAAAGCAGAGGGCAGGCTTTTGTTATCTTCTCCTGTTGAAACATTAAATGCAAAAATCAGTTTCCTCACGCTGGTTGATACAAGACATCATGGCAGTATCACAGAGTGTTTCACTGACACAGCCTTTGTCTGGCATTACTTTGGCTCTCAAAACCAGCAGATATTTAGGGCTGCTTGGCTTTTCACTGGCAGGCTGGTGTGAGGGTGTGAAATTACTGCAGGAGATCTCACTGGCGATTCACAGGGATACATTTTCTACTCTATCAGATGCTGGACTCGTGCCACGCTTTGGTGGCATTTGATACCATGGGAGTTTTTCCTCAATAGAAGCCATGGCTGGGCCTGAGCATTCTGCAAATGAAATGTCCCAGTTTGTTGGAAAACCCCAATTTGATGGCTGGGAGTGCAGTGTGGCACCCCAAATGTCCTCCCTGCTGCTCGTGTTTCACTCAGGGCTGGGTCACCACTCCTGGAGGCAGCGCCTCTGGGCATGAAGGGTGAGCACAGCTTTTAGGGCTGCACTTTGCTCTCTTGATGGACAAATTGCTGTTTTTGGCAGAGTCAGTGTTCTTCCCTTTCATTCTCAGTGCTGCCTCTTGGCACCAGCAGCAGTTCAAAGATAAACTGTGAGTGCAGGAGGGCTCATGGGATGGAAGATGCTCTGTTTACACGTGGTATCCAGACATCACAGTTGTGTCCTTTCACACACACATCTAGTTGTAGAAATTTCCCAGAGGAGGCTGAAATACAAATAGCTGCTCCATTCTAATGTAATACAGCCAAAATCCAAGCTGAACTGGCATCCATTGTCACTTCCTTTCTGAAATTTCCTTGAAAATCCTCTCCTGTTTTGTTGGTGTGGAAATTAAGCTGCAGGTTGTGAAAATGATGTGAAGCTAAAACCTGAGAAGAACTGTCTGAGAAGGAAAAGTCACTGTTGGGTTATTCAAACTTGAGGAAAGCACAGTGCCAGAGTTTAGTGATTGCATGATCTCTGCTCCTTTTCATTCTTTTGGTGAAGGAGATGCCCCCCACTATGCACGCATTCCCCCTTTAACCAGGAAAATGGGAAGAATTTTAAGGAATCTCTAAGCATCACCTTAGGTGAGAGGAGGTGCAAGGAATTTAGGGAAAAACACAACACAAACAGTCCTAATCTCTAAAATATAATAAGAAGTGTTACATTTAGTCATTAGTTGATGTTGTTACTATTAACACCACACTTTAAGTGTTTTTAAAACCTGTATGCAAGAGGTTGAGTTCCTAGAAATGCTGTAGTAACAGAAAAGATGTGCTGAGGCCCCTGTCATGTTTACAAAACACATGGGGACAGCTTCTAAAGCTGGCAGAAATGTACAAAATTCTACTTCACTGTCTGCATGAGGAGAGATATCCATAGGCAGGAGACATTAAAACGAAGAAATCTGCTTTGTCATTCATTGCTTATCAGAAGTGATAAACAGCCAGACACTTCTGCTATTTCACCATGATTGACAAAATCAGTTGTAGGGGCTGAACATCTCAAGATGGAGAGGAAAGAAGGAAAGCAATCATTTGTTGTGCTGCTGGTGTTATTAATTCCAGCTGCAGTAGCTGACCTGCTGAGGATGCTCTGATGTGAGAATCACATGATGGAGACTGTCCTTCTGTGGGAGATTTCAACCCTGAGCTCTGCACTGGGAGCCTGGGGATTTAACAGGTGGAGCTGGGTGTGGAATTCAGGATTTCTGTGAGAACAGTCGGGGGGATGTCATGTTTTTGTGCAGCACAGAATTGCCAGTGAAATGCATTTGCAGGCAGCTAGTAAGGATGCACATCTAATGCTTTTCAAATGGCACTCCAATCATCTGCTTTAAATGATTAATAAGCACGAGCTGAAAATAGCGCCGCATTTACCTAATGTTTGCATGATTATTTTGGTAAACTTTTCATTCAGGCTTTCTCTGCCAGCTTTCTAAGCATTGTCAAAACAAAAATCTGCTGCTGTTCTTGATTAGTTTTTCTCAGTTGGTTTGATCTTCCTCATGACCCAGGGAAATGCAGCAGGGGAAAGCACCCTCCCTTGTTCACTCTCACTTGACAGTAGACATGTGGTTTAAGATCAGATGAGAAAACCAATCTAGATATTTGCAGAATGCTTACAGGTTTCTGATTTTCTTCCAAAGCTGGGAACTGAACTTGGTGAGACCTACAAGTCTGGATTTTGTTAACAAGCTTGTCTGAAAGCTCTACAAATATACTGTAACATCTTCTCCTGGCTTTCAATAAGTTGGAAAGAGTTTTAAAAGATGTGGAGGGATTTGTACTTTCATGTTGCCTGTCCTACTTTTCCCTTTAGTCCTTGCTGAGATAAGGTTAAAACTGGAATTTAAATGGTGTTAAGGAAGAAGCCAAGATAGTAATCAGAATATAATTAACAGTGTATCATCTGTCAAACAACCAGGGCTGGGCAGCACTGCTATTCACCAATAGAAAGTGGTGGAATACTTCCAGTTTTCCAAGTAAAATGCTGGTGTTGTTCACTGTAGCAGTCTGCAGGTGCTGTGTGATGTGTGTGCATCCCTCACACCACACAACCCCCATTCATCTACCAAATACACATTTCTGCTCTTCAAATCCCCTCTGTCTCCGTTCAGCTTTGGGGACATTCGGTAACTGGTTTTAACTCTCAAGGTGAAAAGATTATGTGGCACAAGAGAACTGTTATGAAATCTAACTTAAGCCCATGTGTAAAACCAGAACGTGTTGGTTAAATACCCGGCATTAACTCCTCTGGCAGCATTTCAAAGATGCCATCCTCTTTGCAAACAGAAGTAATATCTTCACATCTAAGTCACGGGGTGGGGTTTTATTACTAATTTTCTAAATCTGGAGTTCTGATGCTCAGTCTGTGTAATGCATATCACCCGTACATCACAATCCCATTTTTTGTCCTTCCCCAGGTGCTGCGTCCCAGGGCGGCACCCTCCATCTCTCAGAATCCGCGCCAGCCTTTCCCCTCGAGACTTCTGCAGAATTCTGTCAGAAAACCGCCGCGTGTTGAGCAAAAATAAAAGCGAGAGGAAGGTGCTGGTGTGAAACGTTCGGTGCTGAACAGACGCGGGGCGCCCCAGAGCCGCGCTCACCTGCGCGCATCCCCCGAGCCCGCGGAGCGGCCGCGCACCTGCGGAGCCCTGCGGAGCGGAGCGGGGCGCGGCGCAGCCTCTCCCCGCTGAGGGGAGCCCCAGCCCCGCCGGGGGAGGCTCGGCTCGGCTCCGGCACCTCGCGGGGTGGGGAGAGAGGCGCTGCCCGCCCCCCCCGGGGCTTCCCCGCTAAGTGTGACGGAGCCGCCGCCTCCCGGCGCAGCGCAGCGGCCCCGGCGCAGGAGGAGGCGCCGTGCGCGGCCCGAGTCCCCGGGCGCTGCCGCCGGTGAGGGGACAGCGCCGGCCCCGCGCTCCCGGCGGCTCCGCTCCGCTCGCCGGCCCAGGTAGGAGCGGCAGCGGCGCCCCCGGGGCTGCCCCGAGCCGCGGTGACCTTGAGGGGGCGGCGGGGCGGGAGCGGGGCCGGGGCCGAGCCCATCCCGGGGCCGGGGTACCGGGATGCGGCCGGAGGATGCGCTCGGGCGGGGATGGAGGCGGCTCCGCGGGGCGGGCGGATCGGGCAGCGGCTGCGGGAAGCCTCTGCTCTCCGTCGTGCCCGAGCCCGGAGGGCTCTCGGGGACGGGAACGGGTCGGGAGGCGGCGGTGGCCGCGCTCTGCCCCGGCCGGGGGCTGGGAGGCGGCCGTGGAGCCCCGTGCTACCCCTCAAAGGAATATGAATTTGATAGAGTCATAATGAGGTGTTTGCCCGCAGCCCCGCTCCCCGGCGGGGTGATGGAAGGAGGAACCCTCCCGGGAGCGCCCAGCTCCTGCCGTGCCGCTGAGCTCCGCTGCGGCCGCGCTGGGGATTTTTGGGGTTTCTTTCTTCTTTTCCACGGGGGGATTAAAATGTTTCACAAGCAGTAGTTTCCAAAGCCTCGCAGTACTCCAGCGGAGCGCCTGGAGCGGCGGAAAGCCCGAGGAGAAGGCGGCGGGAGGGAACTTTGCCCGCCCAGGTGCCCGGGATGCCGGCTTGGGGGGCCGCTGCAGCCCCGGCCGCCTCCACCTGGGCATGGATGCCGTCAGGATGTGCTTTCCTGCCGCCACCCGACAGAACGGGCTCCTCTGCTGAAATCCTGGTGTGGAGACTGTACCAGAAACGTGAAAGGAGGGGCACTGTCTCCGTTCTGTACCTTTGAAAGGCCTCCTGTATTGTAGGCGGAGAAAACCTCTCGTTTGCTGAATTAAACTGTCCAAAAGTTTATTTCTTTCTGTGTATTTCTTGCTGATTCTTTTTGCTCGTGGGGTTTTTTTTTCCATCTTACTGTGCGGTTTTATCACGTTACACCAACCCGATTCTGTGCTAATACTTTCTTTACTTTCTCTTTAATTAAAGCGTATTTTGTAGTAAAGTGCTATTTGAGAAGCATGGGTACCAAGATAAGGCGCTGGGAAGATAGGCAAGCTGAAAGCAATGTAGAGTAGGACTTAACTGCTCCCAAAATAAGCTAAAATGTAAGTTTTTAACCGGTGTGAAAGTTGATAGTGCTGTAACTCAACTCCCAAAGAGTAAAAGGGAATCTTTTAAGGAATTCTGAGTGTGGCTGTAGATACTGCGAGCCCTGGTTACGTAAGCAGCGCTTTGAGTGACTCTGCACACACGCTGTCATGTTCTCAGCAGCACTTTGGTTCTGACCCTGTCCCCTCACCTACATGGGACTGATTTTCATGTGCTGACTCAAGCAGCATTCAGCATTTTCATGACTTTTCTGTGGAGAAGAAGTGGTTTCTCTGTGGTATCTCACTAAGAAAGCAGCTCAGCATTCTCTGCAGTGACTTCATGGTCTGACGTTAAGCTCTGTTTTCAAAGTGAGCATTGCTGCAAGCTCTTCCTAAAGCAAAATAATATGGATTAAATGTTCAGTTTAATGTCAATATTAACACAGTCACTTTAACACTTAGTGGAATGAATACAGAGTATTCTGTTACCTTGAATTCCTATTTGATACCATCACCAGCGCTGTCCTTTGCCCACATGCTGTAAATCCAGGACCACAACCCCTTGATTATCCAGGCTGTTGAGTGTGATATTGATCCAAATGTCTGGCACGTCTCTCTGTCCTGTAGGGACACAGTTTGGGGTGATTGGGAGTGGGGCTGTGACCCATCCTCATCCCCAGTGGGCTGCAGCTGTGAGCAGCATTGGAGGTAACGAGCCAGGGGCACTGACCAACCAGGGAAGGGAGCAGAGGGCACACAGGTGCAGGGCATTAACACGAGGGGATAAAAGGCTGGGCTGAGAACACGAAGGGCAGTTACTTGCAGCCTTCTGAAGTGGAATGATGTTACTGTGGTGACCCCTGAAGCCTTCTGAAGTGGCGAGCTGTTTCAGTGTATGGGTTGAAGCTTTCTGAATTTGTGTGGGGATACTCTGTGTATTGTGGCCATCTCTGCTGCAACATTATCCCAGCCTTCTTCTTTAACCATTTGATTGCCTGTTTTCTGATCATGCTAAGTACATGTTTATTGGTTTTGCCAAGCTCCATAGGGAGATAATGGGGACATTTATATGGCGTCCTGTGGTGCTGTGACCTCCATGGGTTTGGTTTGGAGGAGTGCAGGGAGGAGGCTGAATGGAGACCTATCATAGCCAGTGGGTTGGATTTGGTTTGGCTTCCCCAAAGAGGTGTTGGGTGTTACTGGAGATGCCTCAGGGCTCCTCTGCTGGCCTGTTTCAGAGGGCTGTGAGTCTCCTCTATGTCCCATGTCACATACCAGGCGCCTCTGACAGTGTTTGCTGCTTTTTTGGAGCTGCCTGAGCCAAACCTGGTGCATTTGTCTGGCTTCTTATCCTTGGTTATCCAACAATAAAGCACCTCAGGCCATTCACCACAGAAACTTCAGTGATGTGTCTGGGAAGTTGGGCTGTTTGTCTGAATATTGATAACCCTCTAAGTGCTT
Organism: Spizella passerina; assembly: GCA_013401375.1. Taxonomy (NCBI): domain Eukaryota; kingdom Metazoa; phylum Chordata; class Aves; order Passeriformes; family Passerellidae; genus Spizella; species Spizella passerina. Next base: position 11,520 of record WBNQ01029138.1, on the reverse strand, counting down.
GGAGTCTATCTGCATCAACAAAACCTGTGTATTCTGGTTATTGCAGGCAGTTTAAAGGGGAGCACATTAATTTAAAAAGGAATTTCTGATACTCAAAACCCTCTAAAACTTGGATTGTAACTTAAGGATAGGTTCAGGACTGCAGCTGGGGAAAAAGTCATCTGCATTGACCAGAGGAAAAAGCAGAGTAATTGTACAAGAGATAAGTGATTGTTTTAGTGGCAGTCTGATGGGAGATGATAGCAAAGGAGATAATTGGGAACGGAGTGAATGTTTACATTTAAACAAAATTGTGTGGCTGCTGAAATCTTTTAAAACAAACATCTGCACAAAGTTCAAACTTCTGGTGATGCTTATCCTTGGAATTTGTGTGTCAGATGTAAGAATTCTGTTTCCAAACAGCTTTACATTTAATGTACACTGTGCAGTAAGTGGTTGCAATTTGCAAAGTTCAGAGTGGAACTGAAGTTGTCCTTGGAAAGAAGAAGTTTGTAAAAAGTAAGTTAAATGAAAATTTGATGAATAAAAGTGGCAAATGCAAGAGGATAAATAGTTTTAATTATCTGAAAAGAAAAATATAAAGTACTGGAGAAAGGAAAAGTGAGAATGAACAAGAAATATTTGTGTGTAATAGGATGACAGAGGTGACAGCAATGAGTGTCACAGTTACTGAGATCCAGGTTGGTCTCATTATATTCATGCTACAAAATTATCAGTTAAATCAGAATGGCTTATTTATTGCCAAAGCCTACTTTGAAAAAATGTTCATCTTTATAAATGGACTTATTTAACAGTGAAATATTTCAGACTTCCATTTTATGGGTGTGACCAATTTTTCACATCTGTGTGGTCTGAGGCAGCATTTCCTAAGGGATGTGTGACTCCCATATTGCTGATGGCCCCAGATCCAGCAGCATGGGCTTGTATCTAAGGGTCATTATGGAAAAGGCTGTGTTTTCACCTATTTTGGAAGTTATGCTCAGAATTCTTGACTATTTTGTAACATCTAAATAAAACAACTGGTGTGCTGCAGGGGCACCCTCCACACACTGGAATGTAAACCAAAAAAGCTTCAAATATTTCTAGGAGGCAGAGGTTGCTACATCTTTAATTAGTGCAATAGGAAGTGTGTTTGGAGAGTTCATTGAACACCTTTAGCTGTGCAGAAAAGGCATTTCTGAAGGGCCTGCTCAGGTCAGTGCCTCTAGAACAATTCTCCTGTGGATGCTCATTTATCTGCTTCCACCCTTTCTCTCCCCTGACCCAAAGGCTTGCACTGCTGGGCTTTGCAGTCCCTCCATCACTGCTGTTCCCATTCACATCCCCAGAACTGCTCAGCTTCTGAGGCTGCCCCGTTTGGGGTGCCAAGGCTTGGGAAGGCAAGGTTGGGGTGCCATGAGGGAGCAGCAGCAGTGGGGCTGTGTGTGAGGTTGCCCAGTTGCCATAATACAGGAACCTCTGTTTGCACAGTGAGTTTATTCCCTGGGTGGTGGAATGCCTTTAAAAAGTCTCAGCAGGGAGGGTTTTCAGAGCCAGACCTGCCTGATTTCATTGGTGCTCCGAGGTGTTTCTGCTGTGGGGCTGTGTAAACACAGAAACTGGCACAGGGGCTTGCGTGTTCATCAAGGAGTGATGCTAATTGTTGAAGGGATGGGGTTTGGAGCTGCAAGGCTGAATCACATTTCCCCCTCACACTCCAGCAGAGTGACCTTGGATGCACATTTCAAGTTTTGAAAACCTTTTATGTGTTGTGAAGCCAGAATAATGCAGCTGTCTCTGTTCAGAGTTTCTGTTTCAAAGATTGATAAATCATCAATTCCACAGTGTTTGGGGAATTGCCTTTAGCCTGACTTATTTATTAAAAAGGCTCAAATAACTTGCATTGAACTTATGAAAATTATACCTCCTCTAAAATCATCCATCAGGGATGAAGATTGTTCCAATCTGCTGCTGCTGTCCACTCCAGCTGCATCTCTTCATGGAATCCTTTAGGGTTCAGGAGTTTCCTGCTGAACAGGATTTCTTCTGATGCTTTATCAGTGAGCCTAATGCCCAGCACATTCCTTTTGTTATCTCATGATGAGCAGGGGATTCCAAGCCTCTGGATAGCTTTCCTGTGCAGAGAGAGTCACCTTGAAAGCATTTGCTGATCCTGTGTATTCTGTCCTGCTTATTGAACAGCCACTCTTCATTAGGGGCAGGTATTCCCACTGATGGGAAATCTTCCATCCTGGAAGGTGTGATTGCATTCAGCACAGCAGACAAAACAGGGCCATGTTTTAGATGATCCAGCATTCTATTTTTTGTGACTCTGGTAATTTGTTCATATTTTAAACTTTGTTGTACTGTTGTTGTTATTTAAAGAGGTTAATACTGTGTAAGAGGATTGAAATAATAGGAATTGTGTTTTCAGGGAATGTTCTCTGTAACCCATACTGGAAACTCCCAATAGGTTGATGATGGGCTCCTAGAAAGCATCCCAATAGGCATTGCAGAATATTTTTAAGAAGAAGTATGAATGAGGAGATGTATGATAATCAAGATATGCTATCATCAGGGTTTTTTTGCAATTGCTGAAGCTTAAAGTAATTAGCAGAAAAATTTAGAATTACATTCTTTGTCATCTGATGAAAAGGATATGTGCATTTTTAGGTGCTGGCCTACAGTTACAGGAAAAGCACAATGGAAGTTTTGAGAAGAAATTTCATTATTTAAAACTAATTGATGATATTATTAGGTGTATTTAGAACTGCTTTGCTGCATTGAATTTGTGGCCTTAGGTTCAAATGCAGTGTTAATGCTTTATTTCAGTCTACAAAATCTTCATGCTCACCAGCATTTTTCTCATGTGTGAAGTATTTTACAAGCTTTAAATCAGTTTATGTGAAGTAAAAATAGAAGGCTGGCCTGAGTTTTAGCCTATAAACAGTAGAAAATAATTACACGAAGACAAAATGTTAAAATTCTACCTGGAAGATATCTATTCCACATCATTGGGTTTTTCTTAATTACAGGAGGTGTCCAAAAGCCCTGACAAGAACTAGGCCCATTTTTTAGTTAAGCTTGAAAATGTCACAAGAATCAATCTGGAAGATGTGGAATGATTCTTCTAGAAAGGTTAAATACTCTGAAAAATTAATGTGTTCCATACAGCAGCCCTGGTGGTTCTGTGTCAAGTGCTAAAGGATTGGAGAGCAGCAGGAACAGGGAAATGCCATTATGAGCTGTGAAGGCTGGTGTTAATGGGTGTGTTCCCTGCAAAGATACACTATTACACTGCTTTTTGTGTCACCCAGCTCTGCTCCCCTCATATTTCCCCTTGGCACTGCTGACATTTATTGCTCCCCAGCTAAATAGGATGACAAGACAGAGTTGCATTTACTGTGAATTTTCTTGTGATTTTTTTTTTCCCACTCATGTTCTGCAAGTTTCTGGATAGTGGAGAAGAATGGAAAGGTTATTGTGTGAGTGGCAGTCCTGTTAGATATCCTGGCATGAAAAATGCCTTTTTAAAAACACCATTATACTGTTTTTTACTTATAGTCATCTGAGGCTTTTAGAAGCCTTCCAACAGAACTCAGCTGATCTCTATTTAGTTTTTTCTTGATGTCTAGATTTGCACTTGTTCTGCTTGCACTTCACTTTTCAACAAATCCTTAAATGCTTTAAGTTTTAGTTTCAATTTTGATCTTGTTTTCTTGTAGTTGGAGGTGATATGAACCCTACCTGTTTCCTTCACAAACATTTTTCTCTGCTGGCATTTTCTAATGTGTGCAGTGGGTTGTGACATGAATTCCACTGGCAGTGAGTTTTAGTAATCACTTTTAATTTGGGTGGTTGTTTGGTTTTTGATTTTGTTTTGAGGAATCCGCACCCACTAAACTGCAATTTCCTATCAGTCCTTGCACCCCATGAAAATACCATGTTGGCCGGTTACAGAAAGCCTTACTGCAGCCAGTCTAACCCCAGTACTGGGGTTTCCCTCTGTAGTAGCCCAGTTACCTTATCAAGAAGGAAATTTCATTGCTTTGATGTTCTGATTATTTTCAGGTACTTAATCCTCGAGGTACCTCCGTGGTGATTTAACTTGTTCCCCTGCCCTCTGTGGTATAAAAGGGAGGTGGCTGGCTTTGCAGTTTCTTCAGTTTAGCTTTGCTTCTCCTTTTGGAGCTGCACACTTGGAGTTTTTGCCTCTCCGCTGTCCTTTGGGAGCTCTGCCCTCCCCCTGTGCATTATTGAATATAATCGCTAATGTTTGGGGATGGCTTTGGGTAATTCCTTAAGTACTCTGTGGTGAACTTCATCATTCTCTAGCCGACTGAGTATGTCTGGCTGCTTTTGATACTTTTTAGCCTCTTCTTTCTTCAGGCCTCTGGTCCTGTCTTCTCTGTGAAAATCACTTTAGAAACATTTTTGCTTTTCATTATCCTTTAGATGGAAACATAAAAGAATATGAAGGAAGTACTGAATGCTTCAGCTTTCTCTTTGCCATCTGTTATTTTCTCTCCTTTCCCATTAAATACTAGAGCCTCTGCTTATCTTTTTCTCCCACTTACTTCTGTTGTATTTATAGATCCTTTTCCTATTGCCTTTTTATGTCCCTCATTAGTTGTTGATCCTTTTGTGTGTTGGCTCGTCTGGATCAGAACTGAGCAGTTTGTGCCATTCTAATTCTTGTTCTTTGTTAAATGTTCTTGTTTCACCTTTTGTACAGTCTCTTCTGCTAGACAAAACCTTTGAAAATTCTGAGTGTAACAGCCTCTTCCAGTGTTTCCTATATTCCCCCTGCACTATTTTATATGCTTTTCATCGGTAATTGTCAATTTTCCTGAATTCCCTGATCCTCTCTTTAAGAGATGTTACAAATCATTTGACTGAGTTTGCTGAAGTTGCTGTCCTGGATTCCACTTCTTTCTTGTGCTTCCTTTCAATGTGTCACTGGTCAGTTCTCTTGGCTTGTGATGATGCTCACTTGAAATGTATTGCTGCCCTTAAGATCTCAGCCCATGCTTTCCCTTAAATCAGAATAAAATGCAACTGCAGCCTTAGCAGTGCTTCCATGCTCATCCTTTATCCTGTTAGCACAGCTCCAGCTTGGTGATATCCTGGGTTTTCTCCTCAAGGAAAGATTGAAAAAATGCAATTTTTGAGGGCTGTGGCATGGGATGGGAGAACAAATTGTGTGTGTTACCTGCTTTGTTAGGGGACATTTTGTGCCTCCACACTTTTTACTTGTCCTTGTGGGCTGTTGTTTCAGATTTAACATTCAGCTGTTACAGACTGCACATAACCTGCCTGCTTCAAGGGTTAATTAATCACTTCTTGTAAAGCTGCTGGGAATTTTGGATAGAAAGTGCTGCTGTAAGCACAAAGCTCTGGTTGTATGTGCAAGATATTTGTAGTGTTATTCAATAAGAGTATTAAAGCCATTTACTTATGTAGAAGTGAAGTGTAACGTGTCCTACACATACACAACCAACCAAGTTTATTCTGTATATCAAAATATCAGATTTTTTTTGCTGCTGTTCTTGAGGACACCTTTCTGAGAAGGTGGAAGAACCTGCCTAGAACCAAATGCCCTGTAGCTAAAATTTCATGCAGCCCTAGGGAGAGAATCTGTAGACTTAGCACCAAGGGCTGTGTTCTTGTCAAGTAATATTTATGGCCTGATTGTCAAATAAGTTATTGATAATGCAGTGGGAAGGCTTAATACATTAAGGGCAGGATTTTTAAAAAGAGGAGAAATGGAAGCCAAATGGAATTTTAAGTCTTGTTGGCTTGTCAATGGGATTTGTGCATCCCTAAGTTGGATGTTTTTGAAAATAACACTGTAAATTGGTGACTAATAGAGATCTTTCCATGATAATGGCTTACGAGTTACCATTAATAATTCAGCTGGAGGTTATTGCAGTTGGACTCAGTACCTCCTGAAAATGGTGAAAAGCTTCTCTCTGTGATTTTAGTGGCTTTGGGTTATTGGGCACTCTGATGAAATAATGTGCTTTTGAGGGATGATTTTGCCCCTTTCAATGCATCTTGGCAGTCAGGACTGAAAGTCATGAATTACAGGATAAATGGATGCTGGAGCCTCCTTTGGTGCTGTTCTCATGCCAATATTTTCAGGGATGTGTAAGATCCTATCCCTCTGAGCTCGGGAGGAATCAGGCAGAGCGAGTTTCTCGGTGGAAGATTTCCACAGGCAGAGCTTGGCAGTGGATNCTGCATCCTGCATTCCCCCATCCCTTCTCCCTGCATTCTCCCATCCCATTTCCACACTCTCCCATCCCATTCCCTGCATCCCGCATTCCCCCATCCCCATCTCCCCGCGTTCCCCCATCCCATCCCATTCCCATCTCCCTGCATTCCCCATCCCATTACCACATNGTGGAAGATTTCCACAGGCAGAGCTTGGCAGTGGATTTCCTTGGGAAGTGGGAATTGGCTGTTCCTGCTGTGCAGCATGGGTTCTGCATCCCACAGCCCTGTAATCCCTGCTCTCCTTGTAATCTCAACCCTCCCTGCATTCCCCTCCTCTTCCTGCATCCATCCCTTCCCGTCCCATCCTTGCAGCCCCCATCCCATCCCATCCCATCCCATCCCATCCCCGTTCAAACCAGTTCAAACCAGTAACCCCCAATCCCATCCCAGTTCA
>WBNQ01029137.1:0-16190 GCA_013401375.1 Spizella passerina | reverse complement strand
TTTCTTAGAGTGAGCAGATTCAGTATCAGTGTCAATGCAGCAGAATTTTGCCAGCCTTTCCAGCAGAGCTGTGTGGCTTTATGACAAATCAGTCCTGGTGTGCCACTAGACTGCTTCAGACTGCAGAGAAATCTTTCAGAGCAGCACATTTCATCTTCTGGTTCAGCTTGAGGTGCTCCCTCGTTTTGCCACATTTTCTAACAAACTTCTTTTTCCTCCCCAGGTGAGAAACCCTACCAGTGTGATTTTAAAGACTGTGAACGAAGATTTTCTCGTTCAGACCAACTCAAAAGGCACCAAAGACGACACACAGGTTTGTGGACAAGGCCTGCCTGCAATTAGAGTTCATACAGGAATTGTGATCCTGAAATTACAATCCTCAAATTTCTATTTTTCTGATGTTGTCTGCTCCTAACACCAAATTCTTGAAGTTAATTTTAGGGGAAGGCCGTGGCTAGGTTTTTGACTGGCCTTTTAGCACTGCTGTGGTTGTTTAGGTGGCTTTTACATCCTGACACCATCTTTTGAAACAACTTTCACAATGAAACTCTTTGCTCTATATTCTATGAGCATTAAGAATAGATTGTGCTTAAAACGAAACAGTTCTGCAAGAAAAAATTGCCAATGTGTAAAATTTGCCCAAGACCTACGTGTTATATATGAAGTAAGTTAAATCTATTGGGAGCATGTGAAAATAAATTTCTGCACGTTGATTTTCTCATGTCCTGTTTGCTCCTGCAGGATACCCTGAGTGCCAAACCTCAGGGTCAGGATTAACCATGTTTGCAGATGATTTCAGTGAGGGTTTGTTTATGGTGGAGCTGTTCAGGTGCTTCAGAGCCAGGCACTGGCAGAGGAGGTTACAAAGGCTGGGAGCCTCATTAATGACTAACTTTCTGTAATGAGTAGGCACAGGGATGGGAGGAGCAGTAACTAGAACAAAAAAAAAAGAAAAAAACCAAATCCAGGCTTTTGACACTTCAGAAATATCTGATTTCATTCACTCTTTCAAAAATATTGGGACATGAGAAGAATAGAATTTTTTTTTTTGTCTCTTAGGTGTGAAGCCCTTTCAGTGTAAAACCTGTCAGAGAAAGTTCTCCAGATCTGATCACCTGAAGACTCATACCAGGACTCATACAGGTAAAACAAGTGCGTAAACTTTTCTTCACATTTATATTTCTTTTTTTTTTTTTAATTTTAAATCAATGTTGTTGTGAATGACATGGTTAGAAAGTGTCTTAACCAAGATTTAAATATTCAAAACAGCAGAAAGAATTTCAGTGTGCTGAGTTTTCAGTGTGGCTGCTTTCCCCAAGTGTGATAGTCACTTTTCACAAAGGGATTTAGGTGATTTTAGAAACTATGCTTTCTTCCTTAGTGTTTAAAAAAAATTTCAGCTTGGCAAAATAAATTCTGTCAGTTATTATGAAATGAGCATCACGGTCTCAGCCCACAAATGTCAAGTTGATCTACTGCCTTTACTGAAAGAGCCCTACAAGATAGAAATTTTAATTCTAGCTTTAACCAAAGGTCTGTAATCTAAAGTATTCGTGCCTACTCATGCTTCTCCCAAGTGTCAGCTCAGCCTAATGCAGGATAGCACAGCAAAGCTCCTGCTGCTGCTGCTGCTGCTCTAATCTCTCCAGCAGATAAAAGCAGTGCCTTTTGCAAACTCACACTGACAGACACTAAAGTAAAAGCTTACTCAAATATTCAAGGGCCCTTTAGTTTTTTTTTTTGGTAGAAACCGTAGTATTTCATATAAAAAAGGGGGAGAAAAAGGGGAGGCCATTTTAGTCTACTCTGCCCTCACATAAATGTAAACACCATTAAGGAGCAACTGCAGCAAGCTCTGTATTTTAGTTTTAAGTTTTAGAATTAGTCCTGTGTACTGACATCTGCTGTTCCTTCTGCTATGCATGCAGTGTTTTTTTACCAAATAATTGTTTACCAGCAGTGTTTTTACCAAATAATTGTTTACCAAGCACTTTGGCATGTTGTTGGATGTCACGGCGTTTTCCATACTGGTGTTAACCTTTTAAATTCAGTCTCTGTACAGATGGACAAGGAGCCTGAAAATCTTTTTCTCCCTGCTCAGAATTCTTTTTTCTCTTCTGGACCATAAAAAAAACACCACACATTTCAGACTTCCAAAAAATAAAAGAGAAATTTTAATAAAGGAGATGATTCACCTGAGAACAGTGGCATTTTCTGTGGCTCTGGCCAAATAAATGCTTCACCCAATGGCCATGTCTCCACTTGCAATCTGCAAATGGCAAAGGCTGTGCTCCTGGGCTGTCCCCATGGTCCTGGTGAGCTGCAGGGCCTGGCTCTCTGTGCATTTCCATGAAGAGAGATGTTTTCTTAACCAGCAAGAGGTAATGTTCTGGGAGAGACAAAATGGCACGTGGTGGTAACACGCTGGCAAGCTGGGCTGAGCTGCATTCCCCATCACATTTCACTGCTGACTGAGCTGCTAATTCAGGACTTGCATGACTCCAGCCATTTTTTATAGCCCAGATTAGCTGCAGTGAAGAATTTGCTCTCTTTGGTGCCAATGAAGCTCCTCTCCCTGCCCCAGCTCCCCCTGGGATCTGAGCCCCACCGTCCTTGCTGTGGCTTTGCTGCCTGCCACTGGCACAGCATCTGGCCTGGGGTTATGGAGCCAACACTCNTCTTTCTTTCTTTCTTTCTTTCTTTCTTTCTCTCTCTCTCTCTCTCTTTCTCTCTTTCTCTTTTTCTCTCTTTCTTTCTTTCTCTCTTTCTTTCTTTCTTTCTCTCCCTCTCTCTCTTTCTCTCTCTCTCTCTTTCTCTCTTTCTCTCTTCTTTCTCATAGCCCTTTAATGATGTGACAAAGCACCCAGCCCAAGTTAACTTGCCCCACACTGAGGAAGCAAAGCAAAGGTGGCTTCCTTGCAATTCTATCCTAATTTTACTCAGCTCCCAAACTATTTGTTAGGATTCAGGGATTTTTTTCTTCACAAGCAATTTCTGTGACAGCAATCTTTGCTGTTGAAAGCAAAAAGAAAAAAAGAAATAATAATCAAGGGAAGTTTTCTCCATCCATAGACATGTTCAGCAATGGAAATGTGATCCCTGATATCTGCACCATTTCCCCCCACTGTTTTATGCACTTGTGGGAGATAGTTGATGCTTTTGCCAGTAGATAAAGTAGATTTTAGGAATTCCCTTTCAACTTAAATACCTCACATGGGAGTTTGGAAACAGAAACACACATTTATGCGAATCTCCTTTTGTCTGAATTTGGATCAGGTTTGTGAAATGCCCAGAGTGTGAGGTAAATAAGAAGAGAAGATGCCTGGGTGAGGTTGTACCACCATCCCAGTGTGTCTGGACTGTGTTAGAGAGCATGAGGTGTGTAAACAGCACTGAAGAGCCCAGATCCAGAGCTGAACATACTTTAAAATATTGCATTTATTTTGAGGGGGAAAAAAAAGAAGAAGAAGCATGAGTCACTGGGCACTGCTCTGAGCTAGTGAAAGAAGCATTCCATCAGCATTCCTGCAGCATCACAAACACAGCCTGAAATTCCCCTTACACACTGCAGGAAATCAGGAGACCAAGTTAAACAGTTAAAAAGTGGTGGCATTTCTTGTTAAATTTGAATGTGCTTTGCTTAGAGTTATTTGCAGTGAATATTATGCCCATGAAAATGTTAGAAAAATGCTATTTTGAGCATTTGACATCTCCCATAGATGAGAATCCACTTTATTTAGACAGGGCTGGAAAACTTTGCATTTGGCTCAGCAAACTCCATGCTGAACCCCGTTGCTTCTACCATATTCACTTACACTCACCAGTTTCAAAGAACTTCAGCCAAAACTCGTTGAATTAGCTGGGAAAAACTCCCCTTGACTGGAGGTCAAGCTCTAGAAAGTCCCTGACAGTTTCCACAGTGTCTAACAGTGTGTCTGCCCCAGCGCGGAGGTGTGACTGAAGCCTGTGTGGCTGCCAGGGTGACTTTGATTGAACCTTGGTCATTTGAGAGCTAAGAGCAACATAACGATGGCAGCAGGGTGCTCAGCAAGGGCCTATCCTCAGGAATGAACCACTGCAGAGTGTCCTACATCACCTGGAAAGGCTGCTGGTAAACATCAGAGGTAGGAAGGCACCGAGCGCTGATGTGAGCAGGAGCTGGGGGCACTCAGGACAGCCCAGGGTGCCTTTGCTGCTGACAGGGGCTCTGCCAGCTCCTCACAGCCCCACAGGAAGAAAACAACTAGCAGTGTCTGGGATGAGCTGTGTGCTCAGCTAATAACAGGGTGTTTTGTTAACAGGTGAAAAGCCTTTCAGTTGCCGGTGGCCCAGCTGTCAAAAAAAATTTGCCAGGTCTGATGAATTAGTTCGTCATCACAACATGCACCAGAGGAACATGACTAAACTGCAGTTGGCCCTTTAGACAGTTCAAACAAGTGGCAAAACCAGATGGGACATTATAAGCTACTGCAAACTTTCTCAGCCATCCTCGATCACCTCTGTCAGAGAGCTGCAGCTGCCTTCGCATCCTATCTGATACAAGTTAACTAAAACGTAGGATTCTGCTCAGCCTGCCCTTCCTTTTGGAACTGCACCAGTTCCTAGCCAATAAGTTCAAGAGATTTTTACTTGTGGTTTTGTACAGAAGTAGGCAAGACCTCCACAGTTTCAAGATTACTGTAAACTGTGCTCAGCTTTCATGTCCGTCTCCAGCTCTTTTGTGTTGTTTTCACTTGAACTTTTCCAGGTACAAATTGCTGTACCTTTTTAATTCCTGCAGTGGGTAGGATGATTCCTCCCTGTTGAAGGTCTGCTCCACACTTACATCACCCCTGCATATGCTGAGGCTCCTGAATGCTAGTACAGCTTTCCTCACAAGATGAAGGAACAGTCACCTGAGACACTTCTGGTAACCCTTTTAGAGTTGGAAGCTCTGCTTTTGAAATTTCACTAGTCAAACCTTTTTTTTAAGGTTGTCTTTCTAGAGCAGCTAAAGCCAGATGAACCAGAGCCTCTTTGTACAAAAAATAAGAATCTTACCATTAAGTTAACTTGTTTTTTAAAGAATTGCATAACTGAACCCTTAAAACTATTTTGTTTGTCAATTAGCTCTCTCCTTCTCTCTCTCTCTCTCTTTAATGTATTGGTTTAAATTTATTCTATCATGAGATGCATAGATCTCCTTTACACAAAACTAATTTCAATCATTGTAGACATTTGGGATTTGTTTACAATGTAAAGCCACACTGGTTATGTGGCTAGCAAGCTGTATAAACTTAAAACTGAACTTCTAATGGGGCTGGTCCAGGATCTCCATTAACAGATTTCTCTTAAGATAAGTAACTTAAAAAAAGACTCTTTGTCAAGTATATGTGAAAAAGACATTATTAGTGTAAGGAAATATATTATTTCAGGGTTTTGGGAGGAGGGGTTTATTATTTACTTTTAATTGCTTGAAATTGTGTGTATATATAAATATCGGATAATGTATTGCTCTTAGACATCTCCAACTAGAAAATGTATAAATATTAGAAGCATCACTGTTCTGATGTCGTTGCTGTTACAAACTATTGATAACACTAAGAATGTGTAACCTGCATTTTTCACTGAGCTTTCAATTAAAGCCCATTCAAAGAGAAACAAATGAGAGTCCAACAGATGTCTTGTTTCATGTCTGGTATTAAATTTCAAATGCCCTGTCCAATAGTATCCTTTTTTTTTTTTTCTTTTTTTTTTTTTTGTATATAAAGGTACCACCAGCACTGATGACCACTAGTTAACCTGTCCAGGTCTTGACCACAATTTATCCATCTCACTTGGGAATCATACTGGCAGCAGAAAACAGTGTCAAGTTTCATATTGTGCTATTAAAGCAGTTGCTTCAATCCTTTGTCTTCTTACCCAACCATTCCTTCTCTTTCGAGCCGTGAGATTTGTGTAAGAACTTTAGAGAACAAGCAAAATCCCATTTATAAATAGCAGAACTGGCCTTCTGTAGAACTGGGCTGAAACCATAAGCACAGATAACTTCTTAGATTAGGATGTCATAGAGTGACTTTTAAGTAAAAGTTAATTTAGAGTTGGGGTGGTTTAAATCAGTTCAGCAGGTTGGAAAAGACAGTGTTTCATAGATGATGAAGTGTGAAAATGAAGATAAAGAAATATTACTGTTTCTTTGTCATCCTGCCTACTTTTCCCTGGAAGTAAGTACAGCCTGCCTCAGCGCCCTTTGCCCTTGCAAAATATTTGTATCTCTTTAGCAAAAAATCTTTAATGTATCTTGCCAAGCTTTTTTTCTCTAATGTACACAATGGAGTTCTATGATGGGTTGAGCTTTCTCTCTTAAAGTGCAGCTGCATCGTCAAGAAAACTCAACAGTTAATTCTTCAAGTCCTCTTTTTCGCCTGGGTATTGCATCACTGTTAATTACTGTTGGGGTACTGTGACTCATTTGTATCAGTCAGCTTTATCTTTTGCTGCCAAAAGACAGCATCTCTCTGGAGAAACTCATAACAAGTGTGGCAAACATCAAATATTTGGAGCAAACGGTGTACGTAAAACTGCAGAGAATTAAAAAATAAAGCAACTCCTCCTGCTCTCTTGAAAGAAAAGCTCAGCTGCAATAACAATGTCCTCTGGTTTACCCAGCAGTTCTCGGCAACTACAAAACAATCTGTTTTTCAGTCTGCACCCAAAATAGAGAGCTGCCACGAGTGTTTATACTAAAAGCCAAAAAAAGAAAAATCAGCCTCCGGTTTTTGCCTGCATCAGTCAAGCATAAATAAAACTATCTTCTGTGAAATACAACCAAAAGTCCACTGCAGCACAGGCCAGACTTCCAGAGACCTGTAAATAGCTACAGCCATGGTTTGCTGCCTGGGGAATCACATGCCAAATAATAATAGTAGATGGCTACAAAAAATGGAGCGTGGGTTGATGAGTGACAGAGCATGTCCTTTTGCTTGTGCTGTCACCACTTTCTCAGTCAAAGACTTACTGCTGCTCTGCTGTTTGATGGTCATTGTGCCCCCCAACCTGCCAAACACAGAGAGGATGATAGTAAATGTTTACAAGATTTTTAACATTTTTATTCCCGGTTATTTTACGGTGTTTGTTGAGAGAGGCATTCATGTCTCTGCCTTTCATTTCCCTGTTTGTGGGATTCTATCAGCAAGGTAAGCCACCTTTATGGAAGTGCTTTAGTGCATGAATTTCTCAGAAGCAGCCCCCAGGTGCTGGCTCTTGCAGCATGCAATTCCTCTTTTTGGGACATGCACAGATTGATCAGCAGGCTGAGTTTCTGTGAGCTTGACCTCCCCATGAGAGATGAGGGGGCTGCACTCTATTATATCTTACAAGTATCCTCAGCTCTCTGGAAAATTTTCAATCCCACAATTAATTGAGCAAATCTTTTGTGCCTCTGCCCTGTGTTCTTGAACTGAACACGGTGACTGATGTTGTTTTGGCTGATGGTTAATGTCTCAGTGGGATTGGCACCCTCTTCCTGTCCCAGGGCTTCTGTAGCTCCCCCAAATGGAGAATGTTCATTATATAGAAAACATTTCTTCTTTTTTCTTGCCACTTCATGAGATACAATATGTTGAGTAGGAAAGGGAATGTGATCTCCTCCCTCTCTGATGGTGCCAGCTGGAATTCAAGAGCTGACTTGGATGAATATTTTTGAGGTAGGTGAATCCAGCAAAGTGTCTGTCTGCTTTAGGGAAGCACCAGAGTGAACCTGCCTGGGTTTGTAGCCACAGGATCTGCTCCTGGAGCATGTCTCCATGGCTATGGACTGTGCTGGCCAAGCAGGAGGCTGCTGCAGTTAGGGAACCCACCTGGAGCTAACCCATCCTTCAGACAGGTGATGGTGTCTGAAAGGGAAGGGGGGCGTGTAAAGAAGTAGCTCTTTCCTTTTCTTTCCTTATATTTCTTTCTCTTTCCTTCTCTTTCTTTCTCTTTCCTTCTCCTNTTTTCCTTTTCCTTTTCCTTTTCCTTCTCTTTGGTGTGTTAAGCAAGTTGCCCATCTCAGCAGCCACTCCAACCAGGCCTATCTGTTTCAGGGTGTCAGTAGGATTCCTTTCCCTGCTCCACCAACCCACCTTTCAGCAGCTGGGAACAGTTCCTGGAGGTGCAGGTAGGTGCCTTCAAACCAGTGTTTTTTCCTCCTCCCTGCTCCCCAGAAAAGGGAGTTTTCTCAGAGAAGCCTGCTGTATTTTTTGTCATCCATAGGACCCCACAGAAAATCCAGCATGGTAAGCAAGTTGCTCCCTGCACTTTGTCTAAAAGCCCAAGGGAAAAACTCTGGAGCAGGTCCTCAAGTCCCCAGGTCCTCCTAGCAGCATGAGGTGCCACCCAAAGGCCACCAGCTGGCACAGGTGGCACCAGCTGCCAGAGGACCTGGGAAGGTTCTGCTGCTCTGCCCTGCTTGTAAATTCCCCCTGGGACAAGCAGGAAAAATCACTGAGATTTCCCTTGTTTGGGGAAGACCCTCATTCCTCTCCCTGCCCTCCAATTATCAAAAAAGTAATTAAAGGCAGTGCATGCAGTTGAGAATGGCACTAATGGACAGGAAAGTCCAGCTGCAATATTTGGGAAGATCCAATAAAAGATTCATTAGGATTCTTTGAGCTATTGGAAGCCCTGATGACACAAGGGAGCCTAATGAAACAGAAGAGCTCGTCACAAGAGTGATGAGTTAAAAAAAGCCCAAACCCAAACCCCAACCCCACTGACACCATTCTAAAAATTAGACAATTAAGAGCAAAACCAGGAATGCAGCCAGAACTATTCCACCTCAAATAATAAACACAAGGATAAGTTGCCAAGCGAGGTCAAAGAAGCAAATGGTAAAGTGAGTTTAAGAGACAGCTAGACACTTTTATGGGGAGAGAGGGGATTGAAGGATACAGTGACAAAACTGGGGGTAGAGCTGAGATAAACCCAGAGGACAGTGGTGGGCCAACAGCCTCAGGGAGTGCTCGGAGCCCCAGCTGCTCAGCAGAGATGTGGAGCAGCTCTTGGTGCTCAAGGGAGACTTACCAGGGCTCTGGCAGTGTCCTGTGAGGGGTGGAAAAAAAAACCTAAAAAAACTTAAAAAAAAATATTCCAGGAAGAAAACTCCCCCCTTTTTTTTCTTTTTGTTTTTCATGAAAGTCTACTTATAACATAGGAAAGAAAAAGGTTGACTAGAATATGATTCAAATGAGGCAAAACCAAAATATACAGAGGGTATGTTCTCTACTTGTACAGAGCTTTGCATAATTTCATGTTGTCAGCACAGCTTGGGCTAAAAGAAGTTGGCTGTGGTACCCCAAAGGGCTTTGAGTAGCGAGGATGGTGTGAAGGATGGAGTTCTCCTAGAACACACATGTAACATGGACAGAGCTCTGCTGGGTGCTGTAGGAATGGAGCAGCAGGAAGACTCTGCCCCAAAGAGGCCACAGATAAGGCTTGAAAAGACAAATGTTTAAAGGCATGGAAAATCTTGAATGAGAAAGGCTTCTTGCAGGCAGGACTTTCCTGTTCCTGATAGCTAAATAACTATCCCATAGGTATAAATATAATTTAATTGCATCACTGTTTTTTTCAGTGATGAATAGACTTGTTATGTTCTGATGAACTCTGGCAGAACTGAGATGCTAATCTGCAAAAATAGGCTGAGCAGTGACAGAAAGACCTGGCTGACCATCCTGACTTGAATGGCTAAATAAATAAAACTAACTGTTCTTCCCCAGCATCAAAAAAAAAAGCCCTTTTAATGCAAAGGAATTGTAAGAAAACACAGGGCACTGAGGCACCTTAGTATGGAGGTGCAGGAGAGAAATACAACTGTATTTGTTCTCAGGCTGTTTCTTTTTATGACTCATTCCCATGGGAGTCATGCCCCAGAACTTCTCATTCATTTAAATGAAATGTTGAAAAACATAACCACAAAATTAAAAAAAAAAAAAAAAGTAACCTCACTGCCTGGAAAAATCCTGCCCCAGGATTTCTTGGGAAATGGCGTGTCCTCCTTCACGTGCTCTCTTGCTTCAGGAATCACATCTGCCTAATGTTTCCTCCCAGGAAGGTCTCTGACATTTTTAACTCTATCACTGAAGCCTTGAGGTTAAGTTCTGGTGTGGCTGCACAGCAAAGCTGCACTGTAAAGGCAAATAAAGGGTTTTTATCAGCTCTGTGGCCACCAGAGCACAGCCCAGAGCCCTGCTCAGAGCAGGAGGGTGCTTTTCACAGAATTCACAGAAGAGTCACTGGGTTGGAAGAGACCCTAAAGATCATGGAGTCCAACCCAGCTCCAACATCTCAACTAAACCCTGGCACCCAGTGCCACATCCAGGCTTTGTTAAACACACCCAGCCAGGGATGGTGGCAGCACATCCAGGGATGGTGGCAGCACACCCAGGGATGGTGGCAGCACACCCAGGGATGGTGGCAGCACACCCAGGGATGGTTGCAGCACACCCAGGGATGGTGACTCGTGCTCCCAGCCACAAGATGGCCTGGCCCAGTGGGATTGCTGGCCCTTGGGACAGCTGCCTTCCTGGGAACGTGGGGCTACCAAGCCCCTGCTGCAGCTGGAGGAGTCTCCAAACTTGCAACACAAAGCTCCAGCCCTGACAAGGCAGCAGGCAGAGCTGGAGACTCGTGTGTGATGCGGCTCCAAACGCAGCTCAGAGCCCACGGGCACTGCTGTGCTGCTGTTCCAGCCGCACATTGACAATTAACAAAGCTCAGATCTGGTTGCCTGGGGTGTTCTTCAAAGGCCAAATGCTCTGCTGTCCTTGAGGCTCCCTGGGCTGGTGCTTCAAGCTCTGAAGGGCTCCAAAGCTCTTGCTGCTTGTACCTCAGAGCTGTGGGGATGGCTGCTTCTGCTCTTGGGAGGAAAAATGACAGAGGATGGAGGAAAGGGAAGGTCCCAGGGTGCTGGTGTGGCTGTGGGGTGGGTGCAGCCCTCAGTGAGCTGCTCCCCTCGTGTGCAGCCAGCCTGGGAAGGGTGAGCTGCGGTTTGCAACACTGAAGGTCATGGCACAAACAGCCTAACAACAGTCCAGCCTTTCTGAGCTGCAGAAATTCCTGGTGTCTGCTGCAGGCGGGATCCAAACACTTGTGTCAATTCTGTACCATGCCCCAGACTGCCAAAAAACATTAATATAAGCATATTTATCTGGGCTGCAGTGTGTTACAAGAATTCATTAGGACAATATGTGATATGGTGCTGAAACAGAAGGCTGGGTTTCTCTGGCCAGAGATGAGGAAGTCTAGTCCCTGCTGAACTTTTACTACTGATAAAGACAATGTCTGCTGGCAGCGTTCATTTTTTACTAGGCCATCTGCATCTAGTCAAGGATAACTTGACTTTCTGAAAAAGTCATTCATCAGAATCAACCCAGCACAACTTTCTCTTGATGAGTAAAGCAACACAAAAAAAGAGCAAGATGGTTAATAAACTTCTTTGGGAGCAAAAGGTCAATGCTGCTGTAAACAAAGCAGTGTCATAGTGCTATACAGAAGCATTGAAGTTCCCTGTGTGTTTATGTGCCTGATGCCCCATTTATTTTTTTATCTGTGTTTGTTATCGTTTATTTTGCTCTGCTTTAGCTGATCTAAAAATTATTATAACAGCGTTCTTTATTTTCTTAATTTTTTCATCTCTCTTATCACCCTTTTATCACCTGTTTGTGTCCAGTGTTTGCCACTCTCTGCTGCTTGGTGGCTGCTTTTTAACCCTTTAACCCCCATCTGCCACACACAGGTACAATGCTCAGGTCTTTCAGAACTTCCCTAATCTCAAAGAAATAAAGAAAGTGAATTTTTCATAGGGAAGAGTCTCTAGACTTCACCTTGCTTCCACTGGTGTGCTATTCTGTTATATCTAATTAGATTATGGGAAGTTTTGTATGGACCAGATATCCAAAATAATATTAAAAACTGTGTAACTGAAATCAGTTTTTGAGGGATAGGCTCAGCAAAGCATCTATTGCTCTTTTCAAGGGTTTGAAACATTTTAGTCAGTAGACTCTTGTGCAATGTAATTACTAATAGCACTGGAGTATTTATTGAAACTGGATCCTGTAGGGAACAAAAAATGCTAAAGGCCCTGATTTAACCATGAATTTTGAGATAGCTAGTTAAAACATGAATCTCCTTCGTTAATAAATGTAATATAATGTAATGCACTTGTAACAGTATGAGCCTCTGCTGGAATTGTAACCTTAGACTCCTACTTAGAAATGCCCCATGTTCATTAATTAACACACATAAGACTTTTACCTGAGGAAAAAAGATTGCTGGGTTGGATTCCAGTGGTTATTCCAGATTTGGTGTCCCAGCTGTTGCACATGAGCACACAATTGGTGGCTGTGCTGTCACAGGGAAAGCAAGACCATAGGGGGGTCCATGTGCTGGGATTATATTCTGAGTATTTCATAGTTCAGCTGCATTCCAGTACCTCTGGTAGGTGTTTCTGCCTTTAACATGGTAACATTTGTAAATTATATATAAGTAGAATGAGATTTCAGGTGACAAGAGAAACCTAGGGCAGGTTTTTTGTTGCTTTATTTGGTTTAGTGTTTTTTTGGGGTTTTTTTTGTTTTTAACCTTCCCTCTCTGCCTGGAAGGACTATTAAATTTTAGAAGATAGGGGTGAGCTAATCTTCAGACCCATACTGTCCCAAACCATGAAGTCACTTTAGAAGAAATGTAGTGAATAATCATGAAAAATATAACATTGTTCTCAGTCAGAGGATATTTTGTCAATTTGTATTGTTTAACTTGGCCATTTGCTGGAAATAACTTAGTGCATTCCTGGCTCTTTTTGGCATCATCTTTAGATGCAGTGTTGTTGGTTTAGATTTTAAAAGTTTTTATTAAGACATATACAAAACTAAAAAAAGAAACCCTCAGAAACCTAAGTAACCCAATGGTATTGTTCAGTTATATGTTTAAATAAAAAAATATTGTGATTGAATTTTAAAATCTGTTTTATATCAGTGCATTTGGAATTCTGACCTTCTCTAAAAATGTTAATAACTGGTGAAAACAATTTTGCCTTCTATTGGAGACTCTTCTGCCTACTGCACAGATTGCTTGAGTTGACTGGCATAAAATTTAATTTGCATTAATTAGCCATAGACAAGGGCAAAGTGAAATGACTGTGACCCAAAAGGGTGGGATTTTAGAGTGAGATGGGCTGCAGAAATGCTGCATGTGAGATGGCTGGGAGCCTTGAGTTGATCTAGACATGAATTTTCCCACCAAGTGATAAGTCCAGCCCATATTTACCCTGCAGGTGCAAGCACCTGCCTGACTGAGCTGCTCCTTGAGAAATTTCCAACCACACCTGATTTAATTTCTGTACCTTGCTTAGGGTCTGCACCAGCCAAGAAGTGACAAGTGGAGGATAAAGAGTGTTTTAAAGCCACAGAATGTAACTGTGCACTGACAAAACCATGTATTTTGTTATTTAACCTTTATTTCCATTTAACCTTTATTTCCAGCTCTGTGAATGCTTCACATAGCTCAAAGTTATGATGATTGTTTTTTGCATGTGATCCTGCATTTGGTGCTGCTCAGTGTAAACGTGCAAGGGAAAAATATCACCACTCTGTTTCCATAAGGAGGAAATTTCCTGATTTTTTAACTAATTTCCTAAATTTTTACTGATTTCCTAAATTCTTTACTAATTTCCTCCATAATATTAATTCCTCTTGGCTTCTGGTGTGGAATAAATGCATTGTTGTGGTATTGATATGGCTATGAACTCTGAAACATTTCAAATTTCTAAGTTAATTAGGGTTATGAATTAATTTTTCAGATGGGGCATTCAATTCTTGATATGTATCCCAAGTTTCAAATTAATTGGGCCAAATTTACATTTAATCTTTTGGGGCCTTTTTTATTTTTTAGAAGTAGAATACTGGAAACAGTTCTGTCGAGTTGAACAATGTGTTTCTCTCAAACCCCAAACGAAATGTTTTGTTTCAGTATCTTGAGAAAAAAAGCAAAGGGATTGAAGGGTACAGATCTGCTCAACAAAGAAGTCTTGTGTTCAGAAATATGGAATGAGAGCATTTGGGCTGCAGAAAGTGCAAGTTCAATTTTCTCCTTTTCTTCTGGTGCAACTCCAGTGAATCATTTTCCTAACAAACAAGTACAGCATGGAGATTTCCACCAGGCAAGCAAATCACATTTTTATCTACAGATACAGGAATGCTGGGTTTTTTTATTATTTTTTTTCTTCATTACACCAGATAAATCAGAAAAACTGATCCTGCTGGTGCTGGGAGAGCTTGGTCAGTGGCCACCTACTGCAGACCACTGAATCTGTCAGGTAACAAGGCTGCAGACACTCAGGGCATCATTGGTGAATCATACCTTAAATCACTTTAATTTTGATTTACTAGTTGAGCTCTCAGTCAGCCCAGAGATGAACAAAAACTGCTGCTCTCTGCAGGATGCCTGAAATGAGGCTTTTAGCCTGTGCTCTGGTTGGCAGCACAATGAAAACTCCATAACTGAGCTGCAGAAGCCACCAGAACCTCAGCCCACAGGTACCTGCAGTTAAGGAACTGCCTTGAAATTAAAACTATAAGAGATGCAGAATTTACAGCCATGGGACAGTCACATTCCATGTTTCAGAGACCTGCTGTTTCCCACCATAAGCTAACAAAAGTGGGTCCTGGTAAAACAGGGATGTGGGATGCAGTGGGAGAAGTGTCTGCTGCAGAAAACTTGAGGGAAGTGCTTATCTCCTTTATTTGTTTCCATTATGTAATGAGCAGTCAAAATAGCACTTCAGCATCCCATTGTGCCTCAATTGTTTTCCAAAATAAGGCTCTATGACAGTTCTCTGCAGCAAAAAGACCTTTCTTCTTTGGGAAATATCTCAATGTATCTCAGCATTTTAATAAAAACTAGGGAATGGCCTGAAAGGCTCTTTCCCTTTACAATAAAAAAATAGAAAGTCATGGAAGCAAACAGTTTTTGTAAATGGCATCTCTCATTGCACTCTGCTCTGTTTGTTCATTTAAGGCTCACAGTCATTATTATTTCAAAAGATGAATTCTGTTTAAATAATCAATTGAGCAGAACAAGATGTTAGTGGGGTAGTTAGCTATGTGTCATAATATACTAGATAAAGGATTATACCCCACTTAAGAATTAATAACATTCTAAACCTCTACATAAACTATTTTTTTATCAATAAACATGTCTCTGACAGAGGGCCAGATGCACTCACAAGTCTTAATTGTTCAATCCAGTGACTAATCCCCTCTTGATCAAGATTTTACTGACTTAGCAGCTGTCAGGAGAGTGACAAATTTATGATTCAATTGCAATTTCATCTTCAGCTTGAAGCTGCGTGATCATTTGTGGGAATTAGCCCCTTGATAAGATAAGGAGGGTGGAAGAAGTGAAGATAATTCTGTGCAGCACAATCGGGGTGTTGCAGAACTCCTGAGGATGCACTGCAAAGGCACAAATGGCCATTAAGGGATTAGCCCATCACTGATTGAGTTGGGGTTTGCTAAATCACTGCAGTCCCAGGTCATTATCCTTGGATGCAGGAGACACTTGGAGCTGTGTCCAAACACACCAGCAGTAAATTGGAGTGAACGGATTGTGCCAAAAATGAGAAACGAAAACCGCTGAACCCTTGTTCTTCAAGTGTTCACATTTCCAGGTCATACCCCAAGTTTTTTTCCTTTCTTGGCATAAAAAATATTTTTTCACCGCCTTTAGTATCAGCATATTCTTGTCTCTGTAATCTCTTTTGAGCGTATTGCTTACCCTCACTATCAAATTTGTGCTTAGTTAACAAATGCTGAAACTCAGATAACGTTTCAGAAATGGATTAGGAAAGCAAAGTTAGGAGTTTCCCTCTCTGCTTTCCATGGCTTGTGCACAGTTCCTACTAAAAATTTAATTAAAACAAATGAGTTTCCCTCATTTGGGTTTTGTGATGATAACGTTTTGGTAAGCCCCTCAATTGCTTTGTGTGCCATTGACATGTGAATCAATAGTGCTCTAATAGGTCTGTTTATTTTCAGAAGTTTATGACAAAAGTAGTGCTCTCGTTAAAAATAAACACAAACCCAGTTGTTTTCTTTTCTGAAGGAAGAAATAATAAAATTATCTGCAGGAATAGCACAACATTCCTGCCTTCCTTGACCATGTGTTGATGCAGC
>WBNQ01029136.1:0-22695 GCA_013401375.1 Spizella passerina | reverse complement strand
CTTTATCAACTGTCAGAGCAAAAGCAACAGCAATAAAATTTAAACTGTATGAATGAAGACTAAAAGCTTGTAGCTAAAGGTGTTAAAGTAGACTGTGATTTCCAGCGATAAAATGCAAAAATACTGTGTTTTGGTTTGGTAACTACCAGTATGCCTGGCTTCCCTACAGAGAGAGACTTCCATAAGCTGAAGTCTCATTTCACAGACTGGAACTGTAATGTCCTTGTTATATTGAAGAAACTCTGTCCAAGTAGGTCTAATTATTAAATTATTTCAACTTTTCCAGACCATCAACCTCAGTGAGTTCTCCAGGCTGATTTTCATACTCATGATTTATGACCTGCTTCATCATGTTCTTTTGTGATGTCTGGAGTATTGGTTGAGTATAACTGTATAAAAACAAATAAATAAAAAGCCTAGGATTTGTTCTTCTATTACTGACCAGCTTTAAAGTACATAACCTGCAATTTTTTTCACACAATGTAGTTTTTCTACCTTTTAATGTACTTATTTGTAAATAAATTTTAATTAATAAATTCATTTCAATAATTAATTTCAGCTAGCTTGCCATTCATTGTAACTTGATCTCCCAGTCTATATTGTACTTTAAAAAAATTCTCCCTCATTGATCTCAAGAGTTTGCCTCCAAAACTTCAGTTCTCAGAGTCTGCAGATGTATGTCTCTGCTCTGTCATCTACAGATATGCGTGCCTGTTCCTATTCACAGCTCTAATGTTAGTCTGGGGCTGACGGTACCAACTCCTTCTAGTCTATTTACAGTCTTTTAATCTTTCCCTATGAACATCCTGTAGCTTTCCACCCTAAATGATTTGTTTGAAATAACTTTGATGCCAGAGATATCTACATGTTAGCATGTAGGCTATGTGTTTTTCTTCAGTATTTACCCAGTCTTTAAATTTTTCTGTGCAGAGTACAATTGTACGTTGCAGAAATGAGAACTTAGCAGAAAATAATAGTTTAGATCACAGAGTGAAGCAGCTCCAGGTGTTTGATAACCCAAATCCTGTATTTGTAAGTCTGTCCCCAGGCTGATGTCACTGAGACAAGCAAGTATTTTTTTGTTCTCTAGTACGATAGGTGCAATTATATTCTGCAATGCTTTCTTTAAACAAAATGCAAAACAAAACTCTCCAAGGTCATTTTTAGCTGGCAATTTTTTACAGTAGACTAGAGCAGGTCCCAAGAAAGCTAAATATATTCACATACTTTTGTGTAAAAGTTAACAAATTGCACTATAAAGAACACAATGACTTCTGCTATCAGCATAAACAGTGCAAACTCCAAATACTTCAGTGAGATAAAGAGAAGGTAGAAGTTAGAATGCAGTTCATGAATATGTACATCCTGTACATTTTTGTCTCTTTTTATTGTAACAAACAGCACAAAGGAGTGTGAGGACATCTACTAACACTTACTTCACAATTTGGTAGAATCAGTTTTAAATTATTACACAAATGTAACTTATAACATAACTAGCATATTTACTAGTTTATCACCACACAGTCTTCTTTGGTTGAGTTTACTTCTTCCTGCCCTTGCTAAACTTCTCTGTTCTGCAAAGCTCCACTCAGGTGCATTTGAGAAATCACATCAGACTAATACAGCCTTTCCTGGAAGAACAATGTCCTGAACTGCTGGGAGCTGTACAAGAAATGGAGTGAAATACCTGGTTAACAAATACACTTTTCATACCTTACAATGTCTGATGCACTTTCAGTCACCTAAAAGATTTCTCTCAATGTGTACATAAGTGACCTGTTTAACGAGGGCAAGCACAAAACTGTCATCTTGGAAAAAACCAGAGGTGCTTCATGGGAAAAGAAAAAAAGGGAATATCAGAAATAGACTTACCAAACAAACTGAATTATTGTGTTAAAAACTACAGAAAGCCTCTTACATTTTGGTTAAAGTAACCATTCATATAAGGTGCTGAAAAGAGACAAGAGAGGTGAAGGCTGAAAGAGAAGTAAAGGTGAACAACATTCAGAAGTTCACATTTTTGAATTACATACTTTTCATCAACAGCAAGTTCTGTGGGCAGCAGTAAGTTGGATAAGGGATCACCTATCCAAAACAGAAAGACGATACCACGTAATTGAACAGCCTGCAATACAATTTTTTGTATTTTTAAATATGATTTTAAGGTTCACTCCTGTAAGATATATTGAGAAATAAGATTTTTAATCTATAACATGAAATGTAATTTTTCAGAACAAATAAATTCAACCACAAAAAAATTATTTTCTTTCTTACGATCCTACAAACTGTCTTCTGCTGCTTTCATTGAGTGATGTTTCTGCGGGAGAAGTATATTTTCATGTTATTGAAAACAACAGTTGTTTTTCTGTAATAAATTTAATTGTATCTGTATTTTTACAAACTACATTAAATCATATTTAGCACAGAGATCTGTGTCCTGACAACTATCATATTGTTTTTATAGTTTATCTTTCCATTCAGTAAATGCTAGAACCCAAGCTGTAGTCCTCTCTCCACATTTGCAGGAAGTATTGTTGTAGACTCCAAATATATGATGTTCCATAGAATCTACCTCAGTAGCTTTTTGTTTCAGCAGAATTACATTTCATTTATTTAGATGATTGCCCCTCCAACATGTTTAGCCATACTTGAATGTAGAAATGTTTCACAGCTCTAAAAAGCATTTTTTGAGCCAGGACCATCATGAATAACATTTACTAACCAGGGAAGAAGAGCAGTACATTTTATAGATGCTTACTTCAATGCACATCTTAAAATGTGAATAGGGAAATGCAGAGCATTTTACTTTGCTTATTTTTTGTTTGTTTGGTGGGGTTTTTTTGTTTTGGTTTTTTGTTTGGTTTTTTTGGGGGGGGTTATATAAAATAACACAGCAATGAGATCACAATCAGTGTGTTTAAAAAAGTTCAGATTTTGTATGTGTGTTTAAACTTGCTACATATGGCAGGAAGCAAAGAGTTCTCCTTTAAAGGACCAAACTCTGAAAACAGGTATTTCATAAATTTAAATGAGCAGGGCCAAAGACTTGGAATTATACCTATATGGCTTCTGTACTTTAACACTCTGCTCAAGTCTCAAGATCTTTCAACCAAACCAAAACAGCTAAATATTCTATTAGAGAGTAGTCTATTCTATTAGAGAAGTCTCATTATTAAGTTGTCTACAACTTAAATTTTTTTCAATTTTATACAAGATTGAATGCATTCATTAATCATAAAAAGTCTTTGAAACGCAACAATAAACTGTTCTTAGGGCAAAGGAGTAAGTACAGTTTCTTGCTCAAACCCTGAATCACTAACACAGATTTATGCACATGTGAAAAATTTCTCTACTCACTGTTGTGTTTCTAGCCAGTCCAAATAAAAATGATGTTTAAAATTCAAGATGGAGAATCTTATGATTCTCATAGTCACAGTGGATGAGGTATGTACAGCATAAATACTAACCGTGTATTTTTTATTAAAAATAGAGCAGACTTGGGGTTTTAGCAGACTGTCTTTTCAATGTTACTTCTCCTTCCCCAATTCCCCAGTACCTCCCTTCCACCTGAGCTTAGGGTGACACCAAGGAGAGGAAGGCAGGAGTAACTTCACCTGGGTTTTTAATAAATCTGTAAAGTCCTGTGGAACTGACCTGTCACACTGAAGCAGACTGATGATTTGTGAGCAGACCTGGACTCTTCAGAGCTGCAGCTCATGTCTACCATTCGAGGTAACTCTCTCAAAATGGCACTGCTTTGCCAATGTCTTCACAACAGCATCTGGAGAGGGGGATAAATGTTTTGCTGATGCTCAAGAAAGCTTTTTGCAAGACTCAGGAATTCAACTACCTGTTCTCTAGGCAAGTGTATATTCCAGCAGGTATAGACTCCTCTACCCCTCTGCTCACTCTCTCCAGACCTCTGATTAGCTCTGATGGATGTCCTTCCCTTACTCCCTCAAAGATGACAGAGTCTAACCTTTGACCAAAGACACCGTGTCAGTTAAACCATAGCACTGTCAGGTCCAGCCTGTTTGGAATACATCCAGACATGGTGACTCTATCCCTTCACTAGGCAGCCTGTTCCAGTACCTGACCATCCTTTCAGTAAAGAAATTCTTCCTAATGTCCAAACTGAACCTCCCCTGGCACAGCTTGAGGCCATTTGCTCTCATCCTGCCACTAACTGACTGCAAGAAGAGACCAACCCCATCTCGCTACAGCCTCCTTTCAGGCAGTTGTAGAGAGAGAAAAGGTCTCCCTGAGCCTCCTTTTCTCCAGGCTAAACAACCCCAGCTCCCTCAGCTGCCCCTCATATGGCCCTGCTCTCCACACCCTTCACCAGCTCTGTTGCCCTTCTTGGACACACATTCCCACACCTCCGTGCCCTTCTTGAAGTGGAAGGCCTGAACTGAACACAGGACTTGAGTTGGGGAATCACCACTGCACAGGGGGACAATCACTGCCCTGGTCCTGCTGGCCACACGATTTCTGATAAAGACCAGGATGCCATTGGCCTTCTTGGCCACCTGGGCACACTGTGGCTCACGTTCAGCCAAATGTCAATCAGCATCCCCAGGTCCTTTCCTCCTCGGCCACTCTCCAGCCACTCTTCCCCCAGCCTGTAGCACTGCATGGGGTTGATGTGATCCAAGGGCAGGAACCAGCCCTGGCCTTGTTGAACCTCACAGCGCTGGCCTCGGCCCCTTGGCCCGGCCTGTCCAGATCACTCTGCAGAGGCTGCCCGTGCTCCAGCAGATCAACACTCCTGCCCAGCTTAGTGCTGTCTGCAACTTACTGAAGGTACACTCAATCTCCTCATCCACACCAGCAATAAAGACATTAAGCAGGGCTGGAACCCATACTGAGCCTTGGGGATTCCCAGGAGTGACTGACCACCAACTGCAGCACCATTCACCCCCACGCTCTGGGCCCAGCCTTCCAGCCATTTATTAACCCAGTGCACTTGCCCAAGCCACAGGCTGCCAGCTTGCCTTAGTTTAATACAGTTATACAAAAGAGTGACTCAAAACTGTTTAGTTTTAACCACTCCTCTTTTATCAATAAGGAAAAATGAATGTGGGAAGGTCTAAGTGAAAAACTAAAAGCTTACTAAAAAGAAAAACAGCAACAACCAAAATACTATTTTTGTCCAAAACAAATCAACACTGCTGGGATGCTGGAAGAAACTTCCCAGCTGCTGCAATGCTGACCACCCTCAGGGGCTGGAACTCATGGAGAGATAGATGGTCAAGCTTCCCAGCACAGCACAGCAGCTGCGGGCAGCGGCTGGAACTCATGAAGCAGGTTTGATCTCCCCCGGCCTGGTGCAGCAGCTGGAGAGAACAGTATTGTGAGATTCCAAAGCCCCAGGAGAACAAAAGAAAACTACCTCGCCAAACAGCACAGCGCAAAGCAGCAGCAGCGAAAAGTGGTTGCAAAGTTCACTGTGGAGAAGTTTTGGATTGCAAAATGTAGCTTTTTGGTGTTAACTCAAGAGATCTGCCCCATGCCAACCCCCAGATAGCCAGAGGACAACAGAAGAGCTCCACAAACATTTGTTTCTGGTTTTTAAAAGGATCCCCCATTCCCCCTTCTGTGAACCCAGTGTAAAACACACAAGTTCGGTTTCCTGGGTTGCTGGATCTTAAAGTGACAGTAAAAACAGACTACGTGGATTAACGTAGAGGAAATACGGAATACACATTTGTTGGGTCACTCAGGACACAGCTTCCCCAGCAGAATGCTGGGGGTGACTGAAGTCCAAGGTAGATAAAATCCACAGTTTTTCATCATCCACTAGGTTGGTAACCTCATCATAAAAGGAGATCAGCTGATAAAGCTGGATCTGCCCTTCCTAAACCCATGCTGGCCAGGCCTGATCCCCTGGTTGTCCTATTTGTGATGCATGAAGGCGCTCAAGATATCTGTTCCATAACCCTCCCAAACACCAAGGTCAGGTTGACAGCCCTCTAGTTCCCTGAATCCTTCTTGTAGGTGGGCACTACATTGGCCAACCTCCAGTTGTCTGGGAACCTCCCCGGTTAAGCAGAACTCGATAAATGATGAAGAGTGGCCTGGCAAGCTCTCCTGCCAGATCTCTCATGAATCCCATTCATCCCCACAGACTCAGTACCTCAGCATGTCACTGCTTCCTCCTTCACTGCAGGGGGTCTGTTCTGCTCCCTGTTCCTGTATATCAGCGCAGGGGACTGGTTGTCCTGAGGATAACGGGTCTTTATGTTAAACAGTGATGCAAAGAAGGCATTAAGCACCTCAGTCTTTCCATCATCCCTGGTGACAAAGTTCCTCTCCATGTTCAATAGAGAATGAAGATTTTCTTTGGACCTCCCTTTGTTGTTCATTTATTATAAAACTACTTTTATTATTTTTCACAGCAGTGGCCAGGTTGATTTCTAGCTGAGCTTTTGCCTCTGATTTTCTCTCTACACATCCTAATTATACCCTTGTACTTTTCCTGGGTTTCCTGCCCCTTCTTCCAAAGGTCATAAACTCTTTTATCCCATGTTCCAGCAAAAGTCAGACCAGTCTTCTTCCCTGATGGCTTGTCTTTCAACAATAGAGCATGCTGCTGTGCTTTTAAGATTCTGCCCTTCCTGATCCCTTTATCATCAAGGACTCTTTCCTAAGGGACTCTCTGTGTCCTGAACAGGTAGGGGCTGGGTTTAACTCCACTCCTTACTTCATGAAGGATCAAAAACTCTATCATTTTATGGTTGCTGTGCTCAGGATGGGCATTCTCCCACCACTTTCAGTTCATAAACAGCAGGTCTAGCAGGCACCACACCTGGTAGGTTCCCTTACCAGCTGTGACAGAAAGTTCTCTTCCACATAATCCAGGAACCTCCCAGACTGCCTTCTTTCTGCTGTGTTGAGTTTCCAACAAATATCTGGCAAGCCAAAGTATTACACAAGCAAAGGGCTGGAAATTGTGAATTACCAGTCAGCTGTCTAGTGAATAGTTCACCTGCCTCTTCATCCTCGTTGCCTGGTCTGTAAGAATCCAACAAGGATATCTGCATTGTTAGCCTTCTCACTAATTCTCACTCAACCTTAACAACACTATCCTTCCTTACCAAACAGGTTCTAGCTTCAAATCAGGATCCTTATTCCTTTTCTTTGCCTGGAGAGGAGAATAAAAATACATGGGATTTTCTAGTTAGCAGCTATGGATCTCCCCCACCTGGGACCATTTGCAGTTCTTGATGCTTCATGACAGAGCATCAAGGCTGCTAGGAAAAAAAAATCTACAGAAGATGACAGCCAGATAGATACATAGCACACTTTTGTGTGATGCGGTTTTGGTAGTGGGGGACTGCAGGTGTGGCTTCTGTGAGATGCTGCCAGAAGCTCCCCTTGTGTCTAACCGAGTCAATGCCACCTGGCTCCAGGAAGGACTCACTGCCGGCCAAGGTTGAGCCCATCAGTGCTGGTGGCAGCATCTCTGGGATAATGTACTCAAGAAAGTGAAGAAGAAAACTGTACAATTACAGTCAGAGAGAAGAGTGAGAATATGTGTATGTGTAAGTATATGTAAATATACTCTGCAAACACCCACATAATACATGAAAAAGCATGAGGAACAGGTACTCCAGTTATATATCCATGTATGCATGAGAAAAACTTCCCCTGCAGCCAGCTGTGAGGCAGGCTGTCTTTGAAGTCCATGGAAGTCCATAGTGGAGTAAATATCCCACACCAGAGCACTTCCAATACCTAGGGAAGGGACCCATGCTGGAGCAAGTCTGTGCCTGGAAGGCTGTACCTCCTGGAAGAGAGCCACACTGGAGCAATTTGTAAAGAACTGCAGTCCACCACCCTGCAGTGTGTTGACTGTGGCTGGATGCCAGGCACCCACTGAAGCTGCTCATTCACACCCTCTGCAATGGGACAGGGAAGAGAAAATATGACAAAAGGGTTTTTGGGTTGAAACAAGGTCTGGGAGAGATTACTCACCAAATATCATCATAGGCAAAACAGACTCAGCATGGGGATATCAATATAATTTATTACTAACAAAATCAGAGTAGGATAATGAGAAGTAGAATAAGTCTTAAGCACACTTTTCCCCATCCCACCCTCCTTCCCAAGCTCCACCTCCTCCCCTTCAGCAGTGCAGGAAGATGAGGAATGGAGATTGCAGCCAGTTCATCACAGGTTCTGTCACTGCTCCAGGAGAAGAGCCTTTCCCCTGTTCCAGCATGGGGTCTGTCCCACAGGAGACAGTTCTCCACAAACTCCTCCAATGTGTGTCCTTCCCACAGGCACCTTCACAAACTGCTGCAATGTGGGTCACTCTTCCACAGGGCGCAATCCTTCAGGCACAGCCTGCTCCAACATGGGTCCCCCACAGGGTCAGAGGTCCTACCAAGAAACCAGCTCCAGCAAGAGTTCCTCCCTCCATGGGTCTGTAGCTTCCAGCAGCTAATCACAGAAGCCACCTCTGTAGCCTGCCCACTAAGAAAATCTGATCATATCCAATACATTCACATTGGAGAAATTTATGGAGGACTGTCTGCTGCAGAAGTGTGAGGAACTGAAAAGAGTGTGAGGAATCTTCCGCCTAAGGAGGAAGGAGTGGCAAAAATCACATATTATGAAATGACTGCAGTCCCTATTCCCATCCCAGTGAAGCACTGGAGAAGCAATCTGGGAGTGGAGTTGAGCCCATAGAGAAGGGAAAGGGAAGGTGTTTTAAGATATGCTTTTACTTCTCATTAACCTACTCTAATTTAATTGTCAATAAATTCTAATAAAAACTAATTTTAGACCCTAGTTGAATCTCTTTTGCCTATGACAATAATTGCTTAATGATGCTGACCCTTGAGCCTTTTGTTATATTTCCTCTTCCCTGTCCAGCTGTGGTGGGCAGTGATGGAGAGGCTGTGGTGGGCATCTTGGGCCAATATAAAATCTCTGAACCATTTAGGTCACCTTTAAGATCATCATGTCCAACTCTTAACCCAGCACAGCCAAGTCCACCACTAAACCATGTACCATAGTTAGAGAGATGTCATATCTACATGTCTTTTAAATACTTCCATCACTGCCCTGGGCGACCTGTTGAAGTGTTAGAGAGCCCTTTTTTGAAGAGATTTTTGTAATATACAATGTAAATCTCTTTTGGTGCAAGCTGGAGATATTTCCATATGTGCACAAGCAGAAAACAACAGGCAAAACATCATTCTTGGAGGTCCTAATAAATTTAAACATACAGGAATACAGTGTTGCAAATATTTTAGGATAAGAACATAATTTTATGTTTGTATGTTAGAAACAAATTAACCACATGACTACAATGAATGCAACTCAATGAAATTTCAACCTCAGAATTCTATGACTCACAGAAGACATAAGAAATTGACAAAAATTATAGACAAATCTTAACTGCAGACAGCACTTCTGAAATAATCAATGATAAATATCAGGCAGAAAAAAAGAATTTGGGTATATAACCAGAACAGGAATTTAGTTACTGGAAAAAGTCTCTATAGAGATTTGAGATAATCACAAAAGCTGTTGTCCTCATTAAAGGGCTGTATGGTTCAACCAAAAGCAAAAAACTATCAGGATTCTCTTGTCTCTCTTCACATCTCAAAAGAATGAAACTTCTTCTTGGATCTTTGAAAACACTTAGGGAAATTTTACCAGTAAAGACATATTGGTGTCTTGGTCCACAATTCCTTTTTTTCTAAATACTGGTGATGTGGAAATCACCATAACTGAAATAAACACATAAGAGCACCAAGAGGAACGCATACCAACCTGAAAGACAAATGAAAGAGCTACAAATAAAAAGAGAAAAATACATTATGTGCACAGTTTATATACACATTCAGGTACAACTCTTTGATAACATAGCGCAGCAATCTCTGCTCCACATGTTTTTTAATTCCATTTATACACCTTTACATAGGTCCTTTCAGCCACATATATTCAGCAATTGGATGAGGTTTCATTCCTCAGTTCTTCCAATTGATTATTTACATCTTTTCATAGAAATGAGACAAAGTATCAAATCTATCTATTACTTTGCATTTTTTTTGCCTAGGTAAAAATAATATATAACATTTACTCATTGAAAGTTAAACAACTCTCCATTTTACAGACTCCTTTCACCTTTTTAGGGTATCCTTTTTTTTCCTATGTAATTTTGGAATGCATAAATTCACATTAAGAAGTCATGGCAGTTTTGTTTTCATCCTACATCTATGGTTAACTAACTGGTGGTTAAATTTGGAAACTTGTACGAAAACTTCATGAGACAGCATGTCATGAGCCTCCTCTCACCATCAAATCACACAAGACATGGCTACACCTCAGTGCGTCTGATTGTATTTTCTTCCACACAACCACACATCTTTATCATCAAACCTCTAAATACATGCTAATGTACAGTCTAGTGTAGATCTATATGTGGGAAACCCTGATTATGGAAGGTAACAAATTACAGTAGCAAGTTATCACAGAGCACAATAAAAGACAATGCCCCATTCCAAAGTAAGGACGGAGGGAGATTCCCAAGATTTCTAGGGTGAAATTAGACATAAGCAAGGTCGATACTACACCTGTGAAAAGTGTATTATCTGGAGAAAGAAATTGGCCTCATTAGTGGAGACAGCAAAGGCAGAAGCAAATGAAGGAACCAACTCCACGAATGGCAAGATGCTCAGTGGGTGACGTGCTGTTTGGGCAGGACAGAGGCAGGAGGGGCGGCAGGGCAGCCATGGGCAGCACAGTGGGCAGAGGCACCAAACAGTGGGGCAGCAGGGCAGCGGGCAGGGATGATTACATGGGCTACAGGTGGACGAGCACGGGCAAGAGGCAAGGGCCAAGGGCAAGGGCAGTGTTGTGACAGCAAAGGCTGGGCAGAAAGGGCCAGCGAGGAGCGAGTGAGAGAAGGCAAGGCCCGGGGCCGGGGTGACGCTCTCCACGATTTCTTATATACTGCACAGCCCCTCCCACGGTCCAGCTGTCCGAGGAAATCCTCGGGTCATCTGGAGAAGCTCCCCTAACAGCAGGAAGGAGTTCTCTCCACCCTCGGGGAGAGTGGCCTGGAGGAGTCCTGCCAGTGACAAAGGTTTTAAAGGCTCTCTCCAGCCCAGGAGGCTCCCTGGGGAAGCGCTCCTAGAGACAGAGCTCCTCTCCACCCCTCGGTGTGGTAGCCTGCCCAGAGAGAGAGCCCCTGCTCGCCCTCCTCCCGCAGCACGAGCCACGGGCGCTTGCTGTGCACATGGGCACGTGCTGTCACTGCCAAGGCATGTGCACATTTTCTAGTACTTTTCCATTTAAACAACAGATTTTTGAACAACAGTTTGGAATAAAATCCAATGTTGAGACATTTTCACTCTAACATTAATGAGTCCCTTGCAAGTAAGAAAGAAGAAATACAATCTGAAACAAAGGAAGGCATCTCATGAAACAAAAAAGAGAAGTAGCACCAGTAAATACAAAAATATGCTGAAGCAACAGATGTTTTGGAAAGCTGTGTGTACTCCTTATGTTCTAAAACTGATTAACGCATGAAGTTAAAAAATAATGGGAGTGTCAAAACCTCACCAGATAATTATATAACTTTTTCCATTCCTGTCACTTTATCACATAATGTTCAATACTATTACATATTATTCATTATTTGTGAAACAACATCAAACTTGCTGAGGTATAACATCTTATATTTCATATACCTCAATTATGGGATACTCTCTTTAATTATCTTTAATATAATTCCAGAGCAGGTAGTGTCAGAAGGAAAAGAAAAAAAATATTTTACATATATGTATATACACCATCTACACATTCACACACACACACACACACACACATATATATAGCACCTACACATATGTTTAGTAATATTTCTCCATACAAACAGCAATTTTGGTTCTAAGAATAAAAAGACGATTGTTTGAATTACTGAACTGTGATGTCAGTCTTTGAATACTTAAGTAGGCAGGTGTTTTCTGTTTTCTTCTACACACTACTAACATGAAATTGTTATTCCCATCTCAAGCAGAAAAAAGGAGCAGAATGAGTTTTCTAGTAGTACATTAAAGTAAAAAATAGTTTGTTTATAAGGATGCCTTTTTAAGCCCCCAAATGCAGTGTCAATGATCACTAGCAGAGAAGAAAAAATTTATTGAAACACAACTTTAGCCTACTGATAGACCATGATATCTAAAGAAAAACAATTCTTGTAAAAAAAATCAGTAAAATAGTATTTACTGGCTGTATGAATTCCCTCTATTAAAATATCTTTAATACCTCTATTCATATTTCTAGAATTTATGTTTCAAAGTTCTTATGAAGAGTGACTTTTGTACAACCTGACTTTAAATATATAAACCAGCATAATTGAAAGCTGGTTTTGCAGACTGGAAAAAAGGTACATCTCCCATGTCCCGTTTGGGACAAGGATGCAATCTCCTCCTTGGGTAATTCCTTTCAGAAAGAGGCATGACTGCACACACAGACTAAGAGGGAGGGAGTGCTGTTATGCTCTGCTGTGTCCTTGCCAGCCAAGACAATTTTTATTTCAATGCTTACATACAGATGTTGGTGTCCAAGTACCCACACTGTGGTTACTGCCCTTAAAAAGCAGAAAACAGCTAATAGCTCTTCAGCTACTCCCAGCTCTTTCAAAATTTGTAGCAGCAGAGAGAATTCATGCAAGTCATGAAAATTGTGACATATCTGGAGAAAGTTCTACATGCAATTGCTGGAATATCATTCACTCTGACTGTATTTGCTTCGAACATCAGAAACCAAAAGCTTATTTCCTATGCACTTGCTTTCTGCATGAAACCCCAAATGCTGCAGAATTACTTTCAGTGTCAATTTCTTATTTATCACATTTTCCACCCCCTATGTTTTTAGTATCTGGTAAGTCTCTCTAGGATCTAGCTACATCTCTGATAAAGAGCTGTTTGACAATTCATTCTTGATACAAGATTTCTCACTCATTTTAACTATATACTAACATACAGAAAGGGCTTATACGTATTTATTTATAAGTATAGGTGTTGCAGTATCATATTCAAGGACATAGAGAGTAAATGAGCACATGTGCTCACACATATCCAGTAAAACAATGGAATTTCCATGGGGAAATGCAAAAGTTATTGTTAAAATATCTGTCATCCGTGTAAGAGAAACAAACATGAGCTGGGCATTAAATTTGCATACAGCCCCAAGCACAGAGGTTCCTGCATGTGTAGTGCTCTCCTGCTCTTGAAGATGGGCGTATCTGGCAGGGAGAGTCTGTCAAGATTAGCTCAGGAAAAACACCTACAAGGAGCTAATTTGAAGACATACTGAGAATTTGCCTCAGTATGTGAAAATAAACACAGCTATGCATACTGAAAGTTACCACAAACACTATGCCACACATCAGGGAATAATCTAATTAACACGCAACCATTCATCACACTGTGAAAAATGGTAGCCACTTAGGATTGATTTAGGTCTTGCATTGCTTAGATTTGGAAAAGAAAGGGCTTTATAAATGTTCAGACTGAGATGAAAGAAAAAAATGATATGAAATTAAAGTAGTTGTGATATAAACAGGCCCAGATTCACTTGATGGCTTAGTGAATAACAAGGCAGCATAAAGATGTCAATGCTTCTTTATGAAAAATAATCAAAAGGTACAGTTCCTTTCTTGATTTTGAAGCTGCTTTTGACAAAATCTATACTAATAGACTCTGCTCCAAGTTACAATCAAGATTTTTTTTTGCCTAATAGGTTAACTTGTGTAAATAGAGTGGCGCCTTTACCAACAAAGCTGGCTGCTGAGGTATAAGTTATTGTGATTTAAAATTCTGGTAGGAAGCAGATTGGCATTACTGCATGTGATTTGTATTTTTAAAAAAATTATATAATCTACGTGTGAAAACAACTTGACCTGAAACCTTCTAACATGTCTTTCCTTTCCTCTTCTCTTTTCCCCAAAATTGATCCTCTTTTTCTATCTTTTTTGTTATAAAAGAAAGCATGATGCCATTTTATAATTTATTCTTTCTTAACACACTCAGACACTCAAACACAAGGAAAATAACTTATCATATCAAAAGTAGGACAAGAAAGCATATCTCCAAATGTTCACAGCTACATGTCTTATGAGTCTGTACTACTTTTAAATAGTAATTGAAATTACTCCAGAGATCTCACACATTTCTGGCCTGCTAACATGAGTTTAGATATTTCATTGACAGTTCACAGATACTACTGAAGTGTAATAAAATAGATATGATTGGAAAAAAAGCAGCTGAAGATTGCTCACACAAACAAAAGGTTTTAGCCAGACTGCAAACTAAGAATATTGAGAAGGGGTCACAGAACTGATCCAAAGAAAACTGAGGTAGTATCTGTGGCACTTTTGGAATGTGCTCAGCTGGTGTTGGCCTCTGCACCTTCAAAAAAGAATAGCTACAGAGGCGTGGCCACAGTTCGAGACAGCTTGAGCCAGTCTGCAGGCACCTCTCTGTCAATGTTCAGCAGCATTGCATTCAGCCTGAGCCTGCTGTCTTGCCAACAATAGTCAAGGTGCCTGGCACTCACTTCAGGCTTGAGACCCCAGCAAATGTGAGCATATTCTGTGCATTTTTAGTAAAGGCAGAGAACAAGACTGCTTACTGAATAAGAATCTAAAAAAAATCTAAATCTACTGAAAAGAAAAATCTCATTACTGCCAACGCTCCTGAAATAAAAAGTGCATCCTTCAACATATATGTGTCCTGGGGATGTCTCATAAGGATAAAGTACCCCAGACCCCCCAGGCCCCAAGACTATTACTGAATGTTTAAGACTCACAAGGAGTGACCTTGTGTGTGGAGGCAGTGGGGGAAGCAGGCATCCTTCTTCCCCCTACAGTTCAGGAGGATGCGCACACCGCCTGAAAAGTTACCTGCTCTGCCCGAGACTTCCCCGGGTGTGGATCTGTCCTTCTGTCCTGCCTTGCTCCCTTCTGCTGGGGGACTGGGGTGTGCTGCAGAGGCTGTGTGCTTGGCCAGGGATATTGCAGTGCTGCAGCTCAGCACTACGATTGCATCTGCCTGCCTTCCCCAGCGGCTGCTGCTGCTGGCGGTGGTGCTGAGGTCAAATGCTGCCTGTGAGTGAGCAAAAGGTGCCATTTTCCTTCCTCCCCCCGTGCTGGGCCGAGCCACCATCGCCCTGGGAATCACCACGTGCCACAGGGAAATCTGCATTAGCCAGAAACTCCTGGCACTGTTTTGCTGCTCATTCCGCTCTGTTACATACNAGAAAGGGCTTTATAAATGTTCAGACTGAGATGAAAGAAAAAAATGATATGAAATTAAAGTAGTTGTGATATAAACAGGCCCAGATTCACTTGATGGCTTAGTGAATAACAAGGCAGCATAAAGATGTCAATGCTTCTTTATGAAAAATAATCAAAAGGTACAGTTCCTTTCTTGATTTTGAAGCTGCTTTTGACAAAATCTATACTAATAGACTCTGCTCCAAGTTACAATCAAGATTTTTTTTTGCCTAATAGGTTAACTTGTGTAAATAGAGTGGCGCCTTTACCAACAAAGCTGGCTGCTGAGGTATAAGTTATTGTGATTTAAAATTCTGGTAGGAAGCAGATTGGCATTACTGCATGTGATTTGTATTTTTAAAAAAATTATATAATCTACGTGTGAAAACAACTTGACCTGAAACCTTCTAACATGTCTTTCCTTTCCTCTTCTCTTTTCCCCAAAATTGATCCTCTTTTTCTATCTTTTTTGTTATAAAAGAAAGCATGATGCCATTTTATAATTTATTCTTTCTTAACACACTCNCTGCTGTCTTGCCAACAATAGTCAAGGTGCCTGGCACTCACTTCAGGCTTGAGACCCCAGCAAATGTGAGCATATTCTGTGCATTTTTAGTAAAGGCAGAGAACAAGACTGCTTACTGAATAAGAATCTAAAAAAAATCTAAATCTACTGAAAAGAAAAATCTCATTACTGCCAACGCTCCTGAAATAAAAAGTGCATCCTTCAACATATATGTGTCCTGGGGATGTCTCATAAGGATAAAGTACCCCAGACCCCCCAGGCCCCAAGACTATTACTGAATGTTTAAGACTCACAAGGAGTGACCTTGTGTGTGGAGGCAGTGGGGGAAGCAGGCATCCTTCTTCCCCCTACAGTTCAGGAGGATGCGCACACCGCCTGAAAAGTTACCTGCTCTGCCCGAGACTTCCCCGGGTGTGGATCTGTCCTTCTGTCCTGCCTTGCTCCCTTCTGCTGGGGGACTGGGGTGTGCTGCAGAGGCTGTGTGCTTGGCCAGGGATATTGCAGTGCTGCAGCTCAGCACTACGATTGCATCTGCCTGCCTTCCCCAGCGGCTGCTGCTGCTGGCGGTGGTGCTGAGGTCAAATGCTGCCTGTGAGTGAGCAAAAGGTGCCATTTTCCTTCCTCCCCCCGTGCTGGGCCGAGCCACCATCGCCCTGGGAATCACCACGTGCCACAGGGAAATCTGCATTAGCCAGAAACTCCTGGCACTGTTTTGCTGCTCATTCCGCTCTGTTACATACATATATAGTCTAGTAAAGAACTGTCACTCT
The DNA here is from genome assembly GCA_013401375.1 of Spizella passerina. NCBI lineage: Eukaryota > Metazoa > Chordata > Aves > Passeriformes > Passerellidae > Spizella > Spizella passerina. Next base: position 6,101 of record WBNQ01029136.1, on the reverse strand, counting down.
TGTTTTCTAGTTTTTGCTGGAAACCTCCATAATTTCTGAAGTTACAATAAATCAGAGGGAAGGGTCTTTTTTCCATTCCAGGAAGTATCCTTGGGAGACATTTGTCTTTTAAACCAAGAAATTAATTGGCACCTAATGTGTGGTTCAAGAGAAAAGGATGAAAAGAGGGCAACAGTTCTTGGGTAACCCATTTGTGTACTGGTTACAGCAACCTCATTAGGAATCACCATGGTCCATCTTACCCCAGTTCAGTTGGCAATTGATCACGTTCATGTTTTTTCCATTTGCAGATCGCTATCTAAACATGGGCCCCAAAACTAATGCCATTGTGACTGTCAACAAGTTTGTAGAATGGGTCAGTTTGGTGAGTAATTCAGTGCTTGTAAACCTTTTTTTGGACTGTGTGCATGTGGCTATCTAACTACCACAGCCTAAGATGCTGGCATTGGGGGTTCATGGTACCTGTTTTGGGGGAGGAACGCAGGGGGGTGTTTTCTCCCAGTCTTTCACCCACATTTTCAGGCCAACCACAAGAGCTTTTGAAGGGTTTAAATTCCCCACAGATGCTAAAGATACCATATTCTTGATGATGTTTTTGCTAAGTTTATTCAACACGGTCCATTTAGTTGCCTTGGGTAGCTACCCCAAAATCTGCCCCAGAGGGAAGGGATGCTGCGCAGATACCAGTGGCAGAGGCAAGGGACACTCCCCAAGAGCACCACCCACACCCAGAGGGAAAGGTGGGTAACACAGCAGTGCAAGTGACAGATGTCACAGCCATTCTGGCTCCACACAAACCAGAAGGGAACCCACAGCCAGCAGCTGTCACCCCATTGAGCAGGCCAAGAGGGTAAAGTCTCTGTGGCAAGGAGAGCGGCAGAATAAGTGTAGGTATGGAGAGGTCTGGCAGGTTGCTTATGTCACACTGCTGCAAGAGTTGTTGGGGCTGACCCAAGACTTGGCTGGGGGTCAGGGCTCCCTTCTTTCCTGCCATTTGGGCATCAAGCAGAGTGGTCACTGCGGGAGTTTTGTGTATGCAGCTCTGTGACCTTGCTACGCTGCAATTCAGCACTCCAATAGAATTTGCCTGCTTTCTCTGCTTCTCCCTGCTGCTGCTTGTAGTGCCAAAACCAGTTGCTGCCTGTGTGAGTTTCAGGGGAATCACTCCTCCCCTCCCTCTTGTCAGAGGCTGCCATCACCCCTGAGGAGGTTCCATGCTCGCCCTGGAGTGCCTGTGCCGGGCAGGAGTGAGTCACTGCAGCATCTCTGCAGCATCTTGCAGCACCTCTGCCTTGCCTGAGCCACAAACACAGCCTGCCAGCCGCGGTTGGAACCGCACCAGCATGGAAAAACAGCCCTCAACACGTGGGAGACCTCCATTACTATGTTCCTGTGTTCCTGTTTGTTCTGTTCTTTTTTTGGGTTTTTTTTTTTTTGTTTGTTTGTTTCTAATAAGGAGCTGTTATTTCTTTTCTTATATTTTTGCCTGGAAGCCCGGCGATTTTCAAAGTTATAGTAATTTGGGAGGAGGGGCCTTCATTCCAGGAAGGTTCCTGCCTTCCTTGGGAGACATTTATCTTTTAAACCAAGAAAAAGTGGTATAAGAAATGCCTTTCACATAAGAACTTGAAGTAACCTGTAAGACCTGTGATGTTTACAAGCCCATCTGTGTGCTGTTTTTCAAATAGGTGAATATTTTACAGTAGGGGCTCTTGGTTAATAGCCTTCTCAATAGAGATGGGTTAAAGAAACCTTTTGTTTATGAATGCAAAATTAATTGGATAGGATCCAGCTATTTATATCTATACATTAATAGCTATTTCTCTCTCTCTCTCTCTCTCTCTGTATATATATATATATATATACACACACACACACACCAGAAAGCAAAAACCAGAGCAGTGTTTACATCCCACTCTAAAACCACCACACCAAAATTAACTATTTCAGGTGACAAAGAACTGGCTGTAAGCCTCTTCAGTTTTCTTCTCTTGAATCTTTAACTCACAACTCTACTTCAGGCAACAGCACTCCAACTGCAGGAAATGGAAACCCCTTTCTTATCGGAGACAATAAACATAAATGACATAAAGGCATGTGGTGGTGGAAACCCAGCCACGCCTTTCCAATGACAGGAATCCAGAAAGCAGTGACTTCAATATCCTGTTAGAACCCACCTAAATGAATGAAAGCCTCATTGCTGAAACACGTAATTCTTTCTCCCCAACTGTCAATCTGCCCCAGCAAACTAGCCTCAGCAACAAAATACCTAAAATTTGATTTAAAAGGTTGTAAGAGAGTGGACAATCAAACACAGGCAAATCCTAAGGTAAAAATAGCCTTATGAGAAGAGAATTCAGCTGTGGGTTTTTCACATCGTAGAAAAAAGTAGTACCAGTAATCCTCTAAAACAGTATGTCAATAATGTTTATCCATGTCAGAACTCAAAAAGAAAAATACATTAAAAGAAGGACTACAATACCTCATGAAAGCTCATGATTGCATTCCCATTTTTTCCTTCAAAAATTTGATGTTATGTCTTGACAGTGACAAATTGCATGTTATTTGCTCAGTGGACTTTCCTGATAATAGATGATATTATTCCCCAGAAGAAGGTATATTTCAGGTAAACACATTCACATGTACTGAGTCTGTCCTTTACTAAAAAAGAGTTTGATCTAATAGGTAGAATGTCATCACGGAACAGAATTTTTTAAATAGATTACCAGATAAACTTTACATTACTTCAAATATCGAAAAATGCCTATTTTTCTTAAGATATTATTCCTAAGATATTTATATCTGTGAAATGTAAGTTTTGCACTGCCATACCACATGCTCAATGACAGCTAGATAATATTTATCTTCTGAATAATTCTTAAAGACCAATCAGTTCACCTAAAAAAAGCAGGAAGACAGAATAGAAAAGAGCAAAACTGATCTATTGCCATTTTAGTGTAAGTTTATCATAAGGTAATTGCTGAGATTTTCTAAGTTTAGGGGAATCTGTTGTAGAGGAATATATATGTATTTCTCTGTAATCTTTCTATCACAGAACCTAATAGATTTCTATCTATTGTTATCTAACTATGAAAAAGTTTAAAAATAAAACTTGCAGCTCATCCTCCAGACAAACAGCTGAATAGCTTCTATCATGCTTAGGTAGGAAATAAATGTAGCCTTATTCTTCCACATGGTGAGAACTGAAAAAGAGAAAGTATTATACAGGAAAAAAAACCAAACCTACCAGCCATGCAGGTGTACACCTGTAATTTTTCCTTGCTACACAAATATATAGCTGCATACAATCTGCATGTAAAATACCTGATGTAGAAATATGTAGAGTTGTGAGGATGCAATTGCAAAGTAAAAAAATAAACTATTACTAAACCAAGATTTTTTTCAAATTTGTATTAGATGGAGTTGCCTCCTTTCCTTGTGTTAATGCTTTTCCTTGTTCTGTCTATGCATTATATGCTCTGTTTCGACCATGATGTGGTTCTGCTTTCCTTGGGTGCGCCAAGCTGGGAAATGACTCCCTTGCCTTATAAGTTACAATAAGAGCATTTGCTATGGACAGCAAGTGCCTTTCTAACTTGGCCACTGACATGACAAATAGAAGCAGGGCCTTCAGAAACAAGTCAGCTTTCCTTGTTAACCATGCAGCATTTGCTCAGGCAAAACAACTGATAAAATATACTTTCCTCTCTGTTTTTATTTTTTTTAATGCTTGCTTGGATTCCTGTAGCAATTTGAAAGATGAAAAGGTTTGCATTTTACAAAACAAAACAAAAACCCAACCCAGACAAAGAATGGCTCAGTGCATGTGGGAATTCAATCCGTGCTTCTCTCATCCACAACAAAAATGCCTTCTATTCTAGTGAGAAAGGGAAAGGCTGGAAACTCCCATGCTGATAGTCCTGATGTTTTTCTGCTGCTACAGTGTGTCAAAGGTTAGTTCCCTCCCACCTGCATCGCACTTTGCTTCTTCTAATACACAACCAAGCATTCAGACAATACAATTAAAAATCATCTTGCTCATGGGAGTCTCTCTCAGACATTCTATGTTCCCTTCTCAAATATCCTAGTCCAGCACACAGATAAAATTATTAACTTGTACTTAATAAGAGCTTTGTATGATTTTTTTTCTTTTTAAACCCTATTTACGGACTCTCACTAAAATTAAGCACAATCTTAGTAGAATCAAATAAATATCAGCAGTTTTACTCAGCACACTTGTGATCATGGGTAAGGGTGATAGATAACCAGACTTTCTTTGTTATGACCTCTTAGGAGAAAAATAATAAACCTAGAGACATTCTGCATTATGTGACCTAAGAGCAATTCCAAGGGAAAACAAACATCATTTTAAGAGATGATACGCTACCAGTGGGTTCTAGAAATGGAAGCAGTGATATTATGAAGCATATACTTGAGGGGGGGGGAAAAATAAATGTTAAACTCCAAAGATTTTTTTGCAGAACAGCTTCAGATTTAAAAATAATGCCTATGTTAAATTTTTTTGATATTGCATATTGAATTTGAAGAAGCAAGTAATAGAAGCACTGGTAATGAGTCACCCTCCCCAGCACTGACAGCTAAGTTGGTATTCTTGTGGGGTAGCCTGATCCTGCATTGAAGTGGTTTTGGTGAAACTCCCTGACCATCAAGGCAGCATCTCTAAGGTTAGCTGCTGACTGTTATAAGTCATGGATCAAGTCCAAAGGATGAACAGAGTTTGGTTAAATTCATAGAGTTTACCTTACTCAGCAGATAAAAGAGTGTCATGTAATTTACAGAACAAAAAAAGAAAATGTGAAATATAAATGCAGAATTATGCTCATTTATTAATACCTGATGGACAGTACATTAAAACAAATAATTATGAGAGAACATTGTACCTCTGAGGTACCTCATGAGAGTGATCTGCTGTATTAAGATCACATATTGTCATCAAAGTCTGGAAATTATGCAAATAGTACTAGCTACATTTAGAGGTCTGCACAAGTAAAGACTTTCCCACCTAAATAGTAATTGTCTCTCAGGAAAGGCAAAGATTTTTGTGTGATGCAAAGGTGCTACCTACAGGCTTGAGCAGAGAATGACATGCAGGGAAGCTCCGGAAAAAGGATCCCATTTTATGAAGAAATATAACAGAATTAGCATTACCACTAAACTAAATACCTTTTAATTTCAGACTAAAGAACACATTTTACCAAAGTTTTAAAAATTCATAATATCAAAGATTTTCAGTTAACCCAAATTAATTCTAAATATTAAAATGGTGTCTGTATTTTCCTGGGTTTCTTTATTTAAATCAGTTACTGTACCAGAAAAAAAGAGATGCCTTCTTTTTTAATCAACAAACATTAAATAAGCTGTATGTGCTTCTGATACACATATTGCAGGCATATTTTTATTGACAAATAAACTTGGCCAAAACTACCAAAAGATCACATCTGAAGATCAAAATTAATGTTTGGTCTTACAAATACAGTTAAGTGCCAGAGAAGAAGTATTTGTATCCTATTAAATGTACATCTATCCTATACCTCTTGTGTAAACAATATTTCATTCAATACAGGGCAACTGTACTGAGAATCACTTGCCTAAAAACAGCAGCATGTACAGTATTTTTGAGATCATGAAAAAATGCTTGGCAAAGTGCTTTAATCTAAGAGCATGGTTTCTGTTCCTCTGAATCTTTTACACATTTGTACCCCACCAGATCAGATATGGCAAATATTTATAAATATATGGAGATTTACTGGTTGGGGATATTCCTACTGATTTGAATGAACTCAATTATGAATGTAAAAGCACAGGCTCTGTTAACTTTTAGGAACAAAGGTATCTCCACCACCCTATACATGCCACTGTACTATACATCCGACGTGTAATGGTAACAGCAGCAGCAGGGTTCTCTTGCATTTGCCTTCAGCTAAGACTAAGGCAAGCAATGCAATTGAAAACTAATATATTCTGACTTTCAAAAAAATTCTGGCATCCTTTTTCCTTTTCCATTTTTGAGGGGGGAACAGTTTCAAAAGTAGTACAAAAATAGAAAATAAAAAGATAAATATTATAAATGCATGTTGTAT
>WBNQ01029135.1:1177-12590 GCA_013401375.1 Spizella passerina | reverse complement strand
GTAATGGGCAGCAGGGCTCTCTCTAAAGAAATGTGTTGTCATTTCATAGTTTCTTCAAAGTGTTACATAGACAAAAGGCATCAGCTTGAATTTTTACCAGCCTTGACTGTCCCAGCCTCTGGGGCAAGGCATTCACAGTAAAGCCAAAGATTCCTTTAAATGAGGACAGTCAGTAATGTTTTAAGCTGTCTCACCCAAAAAAATGTAACATCCACTGGAAAAGTATAGAGTAGTCAAAGTGCTCCAAAAATAAAACAAAAGAAACAATATCATGCTCTTTTATTGTGGCCCCTTAACTCTAGTCCTCTGAGAGCAGCGCTGATTGATGTTAGTGATGCAACCTAAAAATTCATGTCAATTACCCAAAACAAAATGCACATAAATGACTTCAGGGTCTGATTTCAGTCCACAAAAGCCAGAAAATTCAGAGCTACTGGAGAGACCAAAACCTGGATTTCACATTCCCATCTTACCAACAGCCATTCTGCTGGGGGGAAAAGGAGAAACAAAGGAAAAAAGAGTTGCACCATTACAATAAATAATGTGATGGAGACAACAGTTCTCTCTTTGCCAAAGCCTGAATCCACTGGGTCCCATTAGCCTTAAATCCAGGAACTGCAATGTGTTCTAGGTTTGGGGCTCAGTTATTTCCTTACCAACTTTCAGCTTTTTTAAAATATAAACTCCTTTATTGTTTTAGTTAACAATAACATTTAATGCGACATAACTCTTCATTTACAGTAATTATTTAGTGTTCTTTCATTTCCAGCCACTGGAAGTGGGAATGTTGCTGTAGCCCATGGTATCTATTTGATGGAATAATTGCACATCCAAACAGGATCGACCTTGCACTCTCTGATAAATGAACACGCAGTAATCGAGATGTTCTGGTGTCAGCATGCAAACAAATCAAAATGTTCTAACATCAAAGAAGTATGAAAAAACTTCCATACAGGATTTAAATATTCCTCAATGTTATTAAAAAAATATGGGCTGTGATATAATGAAATGCCCATGGTGGGGTTGCAAGCGAGTAATCCATCTCCCTATTCCTAAACCCTTATTTAGTGACTGAACTAAATGGCAATCAGCCAGAAGAATCTCGTGGCCTGCCCAGTTTGTTTTTAGACAAGTATCACTTTTATAGATGTGCATATAAATGTGTGTCTCTTAAACTGGATACGAGGGAAAAAGATGAGATGCAGTAAAGAAGAAAAAAGAGTTTGATTTGATGGGTCAGACCACTGAGATATTGCTGATGGCATTGGTCTGTCCTTGCATTTCAAAATAAGTTTCATTTAAGTAACATGTGCCATAGGAAGTGACATGTGAAATTAAGTCTGTGGAGGGGAGGGTATAGCATAAAGTTATTTCATTTGCATCACAAAGTAAATATTATTTGCCCAGTCCTCACCCACAACCAATCAGTCAGAAAACCAAAAGGAATTTTTAGTCACTTCTTAGAAGAACATTTTGGAATCCTGTTATTCTCAGCAACCATCCAGTGTCCCTCGGATTACCCATTTGCCCAAGATGTTAGGCAGGTAAGAGACAGATGGACAGAAAGACATTTAGAAAGATAAAAGATAATTTGAGCTGTACATTCAAGAGACTTGAAGTCTATGTCCACTTGTGAACATCTTGTCCATCATATGATTGTGAATGTAATATCATTTCAAAAGTATAATGTAATGAAAAGCTTTTCTTTCCTTGGGATCCCAAGTTCCTTGGCTCATTCTTGCAAGTCATAACTTGCCCACAACTCTCTGAAAGTGCAGTGAGGGCTCTCCTCTGTGCAGGCTACCCAGCACAGGATCCTGCGAGGCTTTGGGCAGTGTTCCCACACTCCCAGTGTGCCACTGACATGGTTTGTGCTCTTCAGACCCTGCTAAACACAGGAAGGAGTTTGTCTGTCCTGCAGGTAGGAGGTGCTGGGCAGAGCAGGACCAGGCCATGCAGCATGGCCAGGAGGGGACTGCCCTCTTCACTTGTCCCAACTCACTCCTTTACAAACAAAGCCATCCCCAAGTCCAGCTCCTCATGTGCTCAGCATGTTTCAGCATCGAGATCAAATTGCAGGAGATAGTGATCAGGGCCACTCTCACCCAGACCCAGTCAGGATCTGGTGTTTCTCACAAATCATAGAATCCTTTAGGTTAGAAGAGCTCCCTGAGATCATTGAATCCAATTGAATGCATTAACCCAGCACTGCCAAGCCCAGCACTAAAACCAGTGCCACATCTACATTTTGACTTGTTAATTCTTGTTATTCATTTTTTCTTCTTCTATTTGCTTTGCATATATTGAAGAAATCAGTCATTCATACTCCTTTCTTTTCCAAATCCTCATGCTTAAGTCTGGCTTGAATGGGATAAATATGTCATTACTTTGCTGAGACTGGCCCAATACTTAAATGGGTTGTGACTTAAGGGAGAAGCATCCTTCTGTGATTATCACCAATTACTAATGAAGTGTTAACTGTCCAAAGCAATTAACTGCTCTGCTTTGTATTTTTTACAGGCATATTGCATTCTTTGCATAAGGACTAGGACATCCTGCATGTAATTAAGGAATAAGCTTTAATTTCCTAAATTATAAATGCTTGCCATCATCAAAAATCAAATACCTGTGTCAATACATGCCTGGAATAATGTTTTAATGAAGGATGGAGCTTTGTTTTGAAGGATAGGGGCATTTGGCTTTCATACTTAGTAAACCATTTTTTAAGTTTGGATTTGATCCCAATTTTCAGAAGTTCAGGAGGGACCAGGAAACCTATTTTGATTCAGGGCTATTTCTAATATAAATGTCATAAAACCTGGTAGTGTGTAATAATTTATTCTGCTGCTAAAATATTGGTTTAACTGGTTAACCTGCCTCAGCACTTGGATTTTTTCTCCAGTCTGTTGCAGAAATACATGTGAAAGATCGATTGGATGCCATTCTGCAGCCTAATCCTAGGTAATTTATTCAGTTTTACCTGAGAGAAAGGTCCAAATATATATATTCTTCTGGTTTTAATCAGTCTAACTACAATTGATTCAACTTTTGCCTGAATAAGGAGTGAGTAAAAACTGAGCAAGAGCCTCAAGATTTGGCTCTAATTCATTAACCTCAGGGCAGACTTCATTTTGTGTGATTTTTAAGCTATTAAAATTTTGGTTGGCTTCCATTTGAGCTCAAATTCCTAATATCACCAAATAATTATGTGTAGATGATGAAATGAAAAAACAGGCATGTAGTCTCCAAACACGTTTCAGTCTGGGTGGCTGAAATGGCTCATAACATTCAATGCATGAAAATGGGGTGGATTGAATAAATTAGCAGAATCACAAAAGGAAACCACTATAGGAAATAGTTTTACATGTGTAATCACTGAAATACTCTAGTGAATGTGTCAATCTGTACTAAATAAATATATTTGTTTATAGACATGTTCTGTATTAGCTTCCACTCTTTCACAGCACTTTGCCAAGCAAAATCCCACTAGAAGTAGGATGTTCGCACCCGAGTAGGAGTTTCTTGGATAAATATTTTTTCTATATTGAGACCAAAACCACTTCTACAAATTTCAGACTTTGATTGAAATAGTATATTTCTTTTGCCTCTTTTTTTTCCTCTTTCCCCCCCACCACCCCTTCCCATCTCCTTCACTGACAACCACTGATGCATTACCTTAATTCCTCTTACCTCCCACTGCTCCGGAGCGCCAGCGCCCCTCTGCAGACAGAGCACATCAGTCAGGGCTGAGCAGGGCAAGAGGTGGCCACACCCCAGTGCTGCCACCAGCAAAGGGCCTCAGAGCCTGAGAAAATTCCTCTCTTCACAGACCTGAGCTGTTGGTTGGGCTCTCGTTTCCCCGCTGAAATGCTCTGTTGAATCAGAGAGAGCAGGGGTGCTGTGCCCTTTGCAGAGAGCGATTGCAAGATGCTTTCAGGAGGTGGGGGAGAAGTGTGTTGCAAAATATCATCAGATGCTGCTTTTTGTTACAATTTCAACAGTTTTAAGGGGGAGAATGTAGGTGAACTCTGTTGGTTTGCCCAAATAATTTAATTTCAAAATAATGCCCACTCCTCCAATGCAATAGCTGCCAAATTCAGCATCCTTTTCTATACATCTAGTATTTTAGCCATTACAATGGAAGATAAAATGCAATGAAAATAATAATTATGGCATAGTATACAATTCAAGGTGTTGTGCATTAGCTCTGTAATCAAGCAATCCTCAAAAAAAGATATTTAGTGAGTGATAGTATTTCTGTTTCAAAGGCAGGGGAAATGGAAGCTCAGAGGCACTAAGTGGTTTGTCTGAGGCCACACAGCAAGTAAATGTCAGAGCTGGGAGCAGAGCCCAGCCCTGGCTCCTGCCCTTGTACTCAGACTGTACCACACCATATTGTTTCCAAATAAATTTGCTCTTTAGTTCCTATGCTGAGGTCATGAGCAGTGGTGACACAGAGATGGAATTTAACCTCTTCTGTAACTTCCTATAGAAAAAACCCTGAGCTTCTACAGCAGTAGAAGAAAACCTTAAAATGTCAAATAATGTCACCCCTGGAGACAGGGAGCCATCCAGGTTGATTGGTGCTGAATTGCTCTCAGGCTGAATGAGTTTTTATTGTTAGTGGTATATTTTCACATGGGAGTGCTGTGACTGTGCAGTGCCCTGAGTCATAAACCAGAGGTTTCAGTGTCCAGTCATACCTAAAGTCTCAAGATTCCGGTTTTAATTTAATTCTCAGACGTAATAAAGTTCCCTGTATACATTATTGTTGCCATGCAGCTAAAGCAGCGAGTTGAGGCACATCAGGAAAGGAGAGTTTGACCCTTGAGCAACTCCAGGTGTTTTGACCAGTTTGACATGAGGCAGTAAAAATACAAGTGAACTAATTGCGCTGCTCATGAGGAGATCAGGGACTCTCAGGAGCCACTGCATTTCCAGTGGGTGAGGGGATTGAGCTCTCCTAATTATGCTGGATTCCAACAGGTCATATCCACTGAGGTCTGGTACCTCGTGGAGAACCTGCTGTGTGCTTTGCCAGCAGTGTGTCCTGGGCAGACAGTTATGGGCCATTAGACCCACAACAAGAGGAACTTGCTGGATTTCAACTTTCTCCACAGGAGAAGTAGCTGATGCTGTCCAGGAAAGAGGGGTGATGGAGCCCTGCTACAGGCTGTGCAGCCGGGGGGAAGGGATTCCTCTCCCTGGCTGTGAGTGGAGAGCAGTGTGTGGTTGAAGCAGGGCTCAGAACAGGAATTTCTATCAGTGAGCAAAGCAGCGTCGCCTTTCCTCTGACAATTAAAAAGGATTTCTTGCTCTCAGACAAATAAAGCCCATTAAAGCTGGTGGCAGTGATGGGAAAGACTTTGTGAAAATATGTTTGTTTTGCAAAGCTGGCTGCCAAGTATTGTTTTATAGTTCCGGTTTTTCCTTCTTTCTCCACTGTTTATAGTACCCTCTGAGAGACTTAAAATGATCCCTCTCTCCCCACCAATTTTGTTCTTTTTTCTCTTGGCAGACATTGGTACCCCACTCCCACACCCCAGTTCTTGCTGCAACAGAAGCCATGATCCTTTTGCCTTGTTTTTCTTTTTTTCAATAGCAGCCCAGCCCTGAGAGCAGCATTTTCTGGTTAACTGCAGCATTGCAGTTTTGGCCAAATACACTGGAGGACAGCAGTACAAGACCTACATTTTGTTCTCCAATCACTGGTGGTACTGCACAGGGTGTCTGAGAAATTAATCTGGTCCTTTTTTCCAGTAATTCTACATTTCCATCAGCCTTGACAATGTAATTTATCCCAGAAGCAGAAAACAGCCATAAAAAAGTTGGGTAGTTGAGATCTAGACTATGTTCTTTAACAGACTTGGATGATATGTCCTGGATATGTCCCATTCCTGTACACAGCAGCCCAGTGTTACAAAATTATTTAAAAAGTCTACGCCATTTGCAGATGAAAGGTCAACCAAAGCCCAGAGCTGACTTTTCTGGGAAGCACTTTGTTGATGGGTGGTTTATTGGAGTAGTGCTTTCATCAATTTGTGATGTTCGTTGGCATTTACATGAAGCGTTTTTGTGATCTCCGGCCCCTTCCTGAGGGCAGGGACTCTTGGCATGGACACTGCTGCTGTCCCTGGTGTGTCACCAGCCCGAGGACTCAGGGAACAGACCTGAGGAATGCAGCTGTTGGTGTTTCTCACACCTGGTATAGTGAAAGCTGAGCGACAGATAGACTCAAGGCAAGAACAGAAGTGAAGACATCATGTCTGGTCGCTCTGACAATTCTGACAAAGGAAGATGAAGCAATGACTTTGCTGCAGAAGGAGATAACAGAGGACATTACTAGTGTAAGAAGAATAATCAGAATAATGTGTTTCTAAAGGGGACCTGGACAAAGGGGTCAGAGTTGAAAATTTTTTTGAATGTAGTGACCTATAAATACTGGTAAACTGGTGTCATAAACTGGCTCTGCTTTGCTGGTATAAGCAGAGTCCGTGTCACACAATCCTCACACATGGTTTCCTGGGATCTAGTGATTGTGCTTCCAGGGGGACTGTTATGGTATGGATAAATGGATGCTGTAGCTCTCAGCACATTGGTCTGGCTTCATCATAAATGAAATCCATGAGATTTCATGGTGACAGCAGGGCAGATCAGCCAGAGCATCACACAAGTAAGTCTGTAATGTGCTAAACCTGGGTGTCCATAGATACAGATTTGGGGTGTGTTATTCATTACTGACCATGTACAAGATATTACTTATATAACACGCTCCCTCATCCTTTGAATTATATCAGATGTCTGTGCTTTGGCTACTGATTAAAGATGGGTTTGTGAAATTAGAGCCTTCAGTGCTATTGTTCTAAATTGGAGGGAGAATTATCCATTATATTTCTTTTGTAACATGGATGCACTTTTGATAAAGAGACTTTATATCCACACAAATTTATTTAAACTTAAACAGAAGCAATTCCTTCTAAACAACACATGGATTTTCTTTTTCAAACAATGTTGCTTATACTTTGCCTCTTAAACTAATTATTATTTTAATCTCTAAATAAGTTGACACTTTACATGTGGTTTGTCTCTTCAGGCTGGGATAAATTAGAGGAGCAACCTTTTAATCATAGGCATTTTAATCTGAATGTTTTTATGTGCAAAGAGTTATGAATCTGTCCAGGGTGACCTGTTTGATATTATGGCAAGCTAATGAAATTTCAAAGTTAACATTTCCCAAATAAAATGGAAAGAAGAGACAGAGAGAAAAGGAGCAGATTCAAAATTAGAGAATATTGGTAGTTTATGGGTTCCAGGTTATTTGGAATGGAATGAAAATTAATGCTACATCCTTTTTTCCATCCTGCCAGCCAGTGTCTGATCCAAGAATGTCTCTTATTTAAAGAGCAGGGCTCCCTCCACTGTTCTTAAATAAAGGCTCTCACTGTCTGAGATCCAACTCTCCCCAGTTTTCACAGAAATGTAAGGCTGCATGAAGAGAATTATTTAATGGAAAGAAGTTTTGCATATGGTTCCCTTATCACAAACCTGCTCAAGTCATATGGTTTGATTTACATTTATGCAAATGTCAGAGAATAGAGTAAAATTACCCAAGGCAGAANGACTTAAACTGGTCTGGGAGAGCTGCAGTGAGGGCAGAGTTTAATGGAATAATTCTTACACTGCACAATTTGGACGCAGCAAAGCAAAAGGGGGTCAGCTTGTTCTTCCAGCCTCCACTCCAAACAATTTAATGTCTTTATGGATGAAAAATGTCAGAGCTTTTTGTGATCTGAGGGAAACTGGGACATTCAATACAGCCCCACTTCAAGCCTTCACTCACACACCTCCATGTTTGGCTCGGACTTGTTTCTGTAAATCATAGAATCCCAGGCTGGTGTGGTTTGGAAAGGACCTTAAAGATCATCCAGTTTCTACCCCCTACCATGGGACACCTTCTACTGTCCCAGGTTGCTCCAAGCCATATCCAACCTGGCCTTGGACACTTCCAGGGATGGACCAACCACTGCTACATCTGTAGTGGTTGGATGGTGGGCAACCTGTGCCAGGACCTCACCACCCTCCAGGGAACAATGTCTTCCTAATATCCAATCTAAACTTAATCTCTTTCGGTTTAAAGCAATCTTCCTAGTCCTAAATTGCTAATAAACACAATTATCTGTCCGTTAAATTGTCCTATGAACTCTTCAGTAAGCTGTCCCATTTCATGAGACCTACTGTGAAGATAGGAATTTTGCTACCTTTTTCTTGGAGTGGTTCTTTTTGGTCCTTCATAATGATGCTACAGGACTACCACTACAGGAGAGAAATGGGACCAAAACCAGAGTAGAAAATGAATGATTTTTCATGAAATTTGAGGATTTGCTTTGCCAAGTTCCCTTGTTCCATGCTGGCTTTTTAAGCTGTTAGTTTTTCCTTCTTTCACCAAACTAAGGGCAAAGCAAGATGTTGCTTTTAGGCAACTGACAGCAGTGAACACTGCCCATCTTTTCTGCTTCATTGTGTCTCCTTTCAGATTGCTGGAAAAAGTCTGCCTTCATTGATTAAATAATGGTAGTGTTGCCAGAGAGACCTGGTGTTAGAATCCAAAGTGCTTTGACAACTTGAAGGGGCAACATTGCCAAGGGAGCATTCCTATATAGAAAATGCCTGAGCAGGTTCTTGGGGTAGAATTGTAGAATGATTGGGGTCAGAAGAGGTGTTAAAGATCTGGTTCTAACCCCACTGCCACGGTCAGGGATGGACCCACTAGGTCAGGGTAGAAGTGGGAAGCAAGAACCAAGAAGCAAAATCATCACAACTCTGCCCTAAATGGGAGCAGGTGGTAAGAGAGGCCTGGACAAGATGAAGGTCACATCTGTGACATCAAAGTGTTTCTGCTTTCACATTGGCACAGCCTGTGCAGCCTCTGGCTCTGGTTGGCAGCAATATGTCCTTCTACCTTCAAGGAGGTTAGAGAAAAGTAAGAAAAATCTTGTCGTGTGATATCAGGGAGCAGGAAGAGTTTCTGTGAGAGTTAGATTAGCCAAATAAAGTCAGATCAACTTTTCAGGGCATGGAAGCCATTCTGGGAAGGCAAACTGTTTAATTTGTGCCAGGTTAGGTGATTCCCCATGTCTGAAAGTTGGTCTCTTGACCACTTCTGCGCACATTGGGCACAGCAAGAGTCTTAAAGAACTTCAGCCACAGGAGGAAAAGTCAAAACACAGCCTGGTAGTAAATTTTAAGAGAGAACACACAGAAAATTTGGATGCAGTAGACACTTTTCCAAAAAGGGCTCCAGAAGGAACCGTGGGCTTATGTTGTCTCTTTACAGCAAGACATATCCAGCAAAATGGATACAGCTATTTTAATCCCACATCAAGAGCATGCATCATCCTCTATCTGTAATTCTGAGCCAAATAATCATATTTAAAAAAAAATTAAATGTGGATGCTGCCAAAGTGGCATAAAGCACCCAGAAGTGTCATCCAAACCCTCTAAATTATCTCCAACCACATTAAATGTCTGCCACATACATCTAAACTCTTGCAGGGGCACATGCACATGTGAGTCTTATGAAAAACATCTTGCTGTTTCTCTTCATGATTCTTGGCTTGTAAAGATCTGTCTTACAGTATCACAAATTCAGCTGTATAGATCTTAAAGATATCTGGTATAACTCAGAAAGATGGGATGTCTGTAAAATACTTTTACTTTGCATAAAAGCATTTTGGAGGTTAACCTTTATTATCTAGTAATGTATCAAAATGAGAACGAAGTGTTATCTTGTTATGGAATGGGATGAATCAAACTCCCTCCTCTGAAATACTGATTTTCAAAACAGTTACCTTTATGCTGAAGTTGAAGGTATGAATGGTTTCTGGGTAAAATGGTTCAATTTATGGCTAAATTCCATAATGAAACATACATATATCAGAATCACTTTGTCTGGCTTGGGAAGGAAAAAATGTGTTGTTTTCATTATTGCTGAACTTCATTATGGCTTCAGGAATTTTTTTGGTCGTTTCCAAAGAAAGTGAACTTCAGGCACAGATTAAAGCAGAGGAAATTTCAGCCCAAGGGCAAATGTTTCAGAAAGCTTAAAGTATGTGAAGGGGGAGTGAAGTAGGAAATAGTTTTCAATCCTAACTATAGCCACACTTGTTATAATACATCACTAAATATAGACCAGTGGGCGTGCCCAACTCTCCAAAGGTGTTATCCTGCCTGCCATGAACTGGCTTCTGAAATGACCTTTGCAGGGATGTAACTGGCTGTACAACACTGCCCATGTTGGAAAATGTTAAACTTCATTCTTTCCCAGGTGAGCCCAGCCAAGCCCAACTTTGCTTCACAACCAAAATTCCTTTCACAAAATTCAGCCTTTTATCTTTCATGTAGCTCCAGGTTTGTACTCAGGATCATTTGTCTCCAAGCAAACTGCACAGTAGTCCTGAATGTTTTGTTTATGTGTTAAAGGTTGTCACTTGGGTTATAAAGCCCTGTGAAACTATTGGGGTCAAGCAGCTAAAAGCATTACTTTTGCATCGACTTCCAAATGCCAGCCATAATGGTTTGGGCAGGCTGAACATCCTAACTGCCTTGGACTTTCTGCTTGTGGTTGTGGGAATATGTTGGATCCTTTGAAAATTATTGGCTAGTCTGTCTTGGCCATTTCATGTTTGGGTATAGAGTCTTTGGATTTATTTTGTGTTTTGTTTGTGGTGATACTGTCATGTCTTGTCTGTATATCCCAGAACTGATGTTCTGCTCTTTGGCTTCAATGCCATATGCTGCCTGATCTCCAGACTGAAGTGTGGTGCTAATGTAAAGGATGCTGTAATGAACATCTTGTACATATTTCCTTTTGCATATTCACTGTCTGTAAAATGTCTCTCTGAATACATCCTTGCTGGTTTTGAAATGGTTTCTTTACAGTTCAGTATAAATGCTATTTATATCCAGAGTTGTTTGAGGTTATCCTTTACTCCTAATGTTACTCTAATTCTAGTTTAAGAGAGGAGAAATTGATCTGGCTGAAATTAATTAGGAAATTGGTAGAGCCACTAAAAATGGTGATTATATATGGCACTTCCGAAGTACTTTGACTGAAGAGGTACAAAATAAATCTGACGAAGCACTAACTGTAATGAAATAGATGAATACGTTTTCATTTTTAAAACAGTTTGTCTGCTGAAGGTGAACCAAATAAAGCAAAACTATTTAAATTGCTTTTCTTTCTAAAAGATATTGTTAATAGAAAAAAATAAGTATTTTTTAAACTGAGAATATCTCCTTACATTATAGGGGTTTTAGTGGCATTAAAAGGTATAGTTTCCTATATTGATTTGGAAAGAGCTGTTAAAAATGCATGAAAGATATTTTAGGGAAACAGTGTCACAGGATATTTTAA